>VZTG01001121.1:0-170242 GCA_013397845.1 Melanocharis versteri
GGTCGCGCCGCGGAGGGCGGGCGGAGCGCGGGCCCGCCCCGGCCCCGCACTTTCGGTTTCACCCCCGCGCAGCGCCGCGATGGCCGCGCCCGCCCCGAGCCCGCGGCAGCCTGGAAACGGCGTTTCCAAAGGCACCGTACTCCCTGCGACTGCATCTCCACGGTAACGAGCGGGGCGAGGTGACCGTGGCAGAGCCAAGGATTCAGCTACAATGGGAGACCTGCAGCCACAGGTGCGTCACGCCACGCTGTGCATACACAGCTGTTTCCACAAGAAAGGGGTGGAAAAGCTGCAGGCGAAATTCTAAATTTAACCCAATAAGGTTAAGCCTCCAATGTGACCGTGTTATTGTACGGTTAGGGCTACTTAATATAAATGTGTTTGTTCAGAACAATATATTTTCATGTATAATTTACGCATGATGTGATAACAAATTCTGATTTAATGTTTAACAACCACCTTCCATGCCAGTAGGAACCAACTGAAGAACATGGTCCATCTAATGCATTTTTCCTGATATTATCACATTAACTGTGAATGGTTCAACTCACATGTCCATTTACAATTTAATTAATCTATTCTTCTTTAATTTCAGTCCAAAGTCTTGCTCTACTCGTTTTGCAAACTCTGTATCACAATCAGCTTTCAAAATGAGGAGGGCAAGTGTGATCTGGTGTGCCACAAATACACCTCAGCTGATCCTGCTGAGGGAGTTTATGTTTTGCCTCCCTGAACAGTCCGGTCTGTGCGGACCTTGCCACTTGTTCCTGCCACAGACAAAATCAAAAGATTGTGTGGCATTGGGTCAAACTCTGTTCACCACTCATGAAGGGGTGAAAAAATAGGCAAGTATACATGAAACATTATTAGAAAAATCAGAATAGCGCTCTCTTGTATTTTAGAAAAAATCCAATTGGATTGTAAAATGGTGCCTTTAGAAGCCATGTTCCTTTTGGGTTTATTATTACATGTTACTATTTTCAATTATTAACAGGGGAGGGGCAGGGTATAAAATATTCGTTAGTTCCCCAAGGCATGAATTGGACTGATTTTTGGTGAGATAAAAAGGTGGCCAGACATTAAAGGTGTCACAAGTTAATATTAATGAGGCTCATGGGGAAACTGTTCCTAGGCAACCCTTCTGCAAATATAGAATGGTAAACTAATAAATCTATACCCTGCAACTGGAATGAGAGCCGATGCAGGATGTTTTGAATGAGTCTTAAAAAAAAATTGTAATACTTCACTTGTGTAAACCATTGTCAAAACTAATTTTGGCAGTATTACCAATTCTTTAAAGATCACAAATTAGCTATTAAATTTCTACATTAAAAATATTCAGTGTTGTTGTGTTAGTTCAGTTCCAGTTTTAATGCCTGTATTGTGACCTCTGTCCACATCTGTACACTTTGCCTTATCAGGAGGAGAATGAAAAGCTTCCATTAATGTGAAGATGAAAGATTAAGTTCTCCATCATTATCCCCCAACCGGGATCACTTTTGAGTATGCCAGCCTTTCAAGTAAGCAGATCTCATTCTTTAAGTTATATACTTACGAGGAACTGAATGCCTTAAGTTATTGAACAAGACAAGTTTTCACCTTTGGACATAAATGTGAATTCTTTTCTCTTAGCAGACATTCTATATTATATTAATTTAACGACTGTTTGGCAACTACTTACCATTTAAAGTGGAATGTGATCCCAAATCCATATTTTTCTTACAGGTGCGCTACTTAAGTTTGCATGAACGTAGTTGTGTTTGGTTGGGAAACCAGTTTCCTCTCCCTACTGTAGACACCTAAAACAAAATTAAGAAAAATAATCAGGAAGTTAATTCCAAAATGACAACCCCTGAATACTATCTATGACAGTACACCCCTTTAGACTACTTAACATTATGCTTAGAGTGTTTCGGCCTGAGTAGCTCAAGTCCTGTGAATTGCTTAGAGCCTCTGAGACCACACAGCAGAACCCCCGAGACCACTACACTAGAAAGACTTATCCTAAGCACCCAAGGACTGGATTAAAACTTTCACCAAACATACTTATGAACACTTCTAGGCAGCCACTAGGAGACACCTGCTTCATCCTAAGTGTCTTACCTAATAATCTAAAACTTAGTTTAGAACCAAATCCACACACACCTTCACTGCCTGGTGCCAAGAAGTCACACGCTGTAACCTTGTCACTATTTAGAACACAGGCATTTTTACATGCTTTGTTTTTTCTTTTAGTGCTGATAACATACTTCTAATCAGAAAAAAACGAGAGGGTTCTAGCTTTTGAAGTGTCATTTATTGCTAATAGTTGGAATTATTCCAAGTGCTACCATACTGATGAGGCACATTGTTAGTCAATGGTTATTGAGCCTAAAACATAAAGCACAGGTATAATCTGTAGCTCTAAATCTCTACAGACTTCACACAAGCTTATTTAAAAGCACAGTAACAAATATTTAGTAGTAGAGTATCCTATTAATTACTCTCAGGGTAACTTTCATGTTTTCAGTGCTTAACTTTACTTGCTAAGCCACCATTTACAAGTCTGAAAGCTGTGTGACACCTCTAGCAACGTGTAGTTTGCATGAGCAGCTACACAGACTTAGGTCAATCAGAAAAAAAAAAACAAACCAAAATATGCCTAACTCATACACAGAACCCACAGATCGTGCAAAGTTAGACAACATATGCAGGATAGTGTGAAGACAATATATGGAGGCAATGGGCAGCGTGGCTGGTTGTCCTCTGGAACTGCCTCTCCAACCCTATGTGCTCTTCATTCAGCCATGTATTATTCCAACAGCTACAGAATCACAGAAGCACAGAATCCATCAAGTTGGAAAAGACCGGTGAGATCATCGAGTCCAGCCTGTGACCGAACGTCACCACGACAACCAGACCCTGGCACGGAGTGCCACATCCAGCCTTTCCTCCACCACCTCCAGGGGCGGCGACTCCACCACCTCCCCCGGCAGCCCATCCCAGTATCTAATCACCCTTCCTGTGAAGCAATTCTTCCTAATGCCCAAAGTTGACACGGCTCCCCATTTTCTGTTCCCGTGCTGCACCTACCACTTCGACACCTCGCTGCCTTATCACGCATTTTTAAAAAGTAACAATAATGAAGAGGACACCACCTACGTGCTATGGCGTTCGCCCCACGGCCAACACGCGCGTTTCAGCACGTCTCCTCGCCGGCCCGGACCTTCGGCTCCCCGCCGCGGCCAGCCCCGGGCGGCTCGGCGCGGTCACCCCGCTGTGCCGCCGCCNGCTGCCTGCGGGGCTGCGGGCGGAGCGTTTGCGGGGCTCCGCGCGGGGCGTGTGCGCGGCTGCGTGCGGGGCGTGTGCGCGGCGTCCTGTGGGGCTGCGGCGGCACCGCCACGTTCTCCCGGTGCGTGCGGGGGCCAGCCGCTGGCGGGGAGAAGGCAGCGGTGTCCCGCTGGCGGGGGGAAGGGAGGGAACGTGGCAGGACGGAGGCGCGGGACGAGGCAGGGGGCCCGGGAAGCGGCCCGCGGGAGCGCGGGGCGCGGAGGCGGCAGCTGCGGGCTGTCCCGTGAGCGGGGACTGTGCGTGGCGGGGGACGAGCCGCCTGCCCAAGGTCGTTCGGTGGCCACGGGCTATAAATAGCAAGGGGAGAGAGAAGGGGCCGCTGGCGGGATTCCGGGCGAAGAGCACATTCCCGGCTCCCCCGGCCGCTGCCCGGCGCGTCCCGCCCCGCGTGCGTGCTCTGCGGAGCCTCCCGGGCGCCTGCAAGCTGTGTCCCACCCAGGGTGGCTCCTGCGGGAGCTCTGGCAGAGATTGGAGTCATTTGTTTGGTGCCTTGGGGCGCCGCGGTTTTCCCGTGCCACAGTTCCTGTTTTAAAGCAACGGTGTGAAGAGAAAATGGCATCGAGTCGCAGAAACGCGATCCCCAGCTCGACTGGTCACGCTAGTTGCTTTGGTTAAGAGCTGTCTTAATTGGGAAAAAAATTGATTTTGTTTTCTAGCCAGAAAGATAAAGGTGGTGAGGAATGATTGTCTCGTGGGTACTGGCAGTTGACTGGCCGTAAACCTGCTGCGTTTACATGCTTTCTGTCCCGTGTCATTAATAACTTGATTTGTTTTCACATTTGCCCTAGGGATTCCATACGTGGCAAGGAATTTGTTGTGAGGTCTGGGTGCGATGGCGAGCCTTCTGCGTGTTGCTGTCAGTGGGTGCTCAGCTCCCGTTTTTGGCAATGTGTTCCCACCAAAGGCACGTTCTGCAAAGATGCCGTGCTTGCGAATGTTTAGAACCCACCAGGTGCTTGGGTCTCAGGCAGCTCCAAAGCCAGGTGAATTGATTAAAGTACTGTAAATAATCTTTTATTTTAAAACATGAATATAAATTGTTTCTTTTTTTTTTTCTTTCTTTCAGATCTGCATTAGTACAGAAAAGACTTAAAATAGAAAGAACACTCTTAAATCATGTCAGCAGCATACCTGAGTCAGTTGCAGCACAATTTTAGACTGGCTTTGTAGGGCTTATGCGCAGAAGGTGTTCGTGTTTATTATGAATACTTTGGCTCAACATAGTCTTTGTGGTTAGAGGGTCTGAGCTCCTGCTAATACTTTCCTTGCTTGAAGGAAGTATTTAAATAAATGCTTTTCTTAGTTAAAAACCTAAGTTCTCAGTGAGTTTTGGTAATTTTGGTAGTGTAGCTCTTTGTGTGCATGTGAGAGAAAATACAGACCTCACAAAGACAGCATCTGCAAGCATGAGTATATGTAGACATTATTACCCCACCTAAAAAAAACCCTCTTAACTTTGTTTAGGAAACACTTAAATTGTATTACTTTGAAAAACTATTGATCTCTATCTTCATGTGTAGGGTGTTAAGTGTATCTGCACAAATTGTGTATCAGCAGATAATGGACAAGTTCAGATATTTTCAGGAAAAAAACTGGGAAAGGAGGCACCCTTGTTCCCAGTTTCTAATACGAGCCTGAACATATGAAGATCAGAACTGACAATTTTTTTCTCTATTCTATGCTATACATATCCTGACAGTTGGAAGACTGACAGATACATAATACAGGTTTAATGCTGTTTTTGCCCATTAATACTGCATGGGTCATGTCTGCCTTTGAATTTAGAGACCCTGCTTCTGTGCAGATCTAGGACCTTAGTCTGCAAAAGATTAATGTGGAGAGTTGGACTGATTGCACACATAATGTTTGGTTCTTCCAAATGTAGACAGTAGGTAACTGCATTAGATACTTGAGAGTATTAGGAAGGTAGTGCTGTTGGAAGCAGAAGTTTCTGGTTGTGAAAACATGGGACACGAAAGTAGCATGTAGTAGCTCTGAGAAGCCTGTGTTGTATAGAACTTGTGGCAGTACTAACAATGAATGGTGCATTTTATGGTCCTTTCAACTTGGTGACTGAAGATTTTGGAACTTCTGAAGAAGTGTCACGAGAGGAAGTTTCTTTACTCTGAGGGGTCCTGATAAATCTTTATCACAGTTGAGTGGTGAAACCAGAATTTCTTTTATAGATTTGCGATGCTCCCAATTTTTTTTATGTTAAATATGTGAATGAAATAGACATCTGTTAGTCTTCATATGGCAGATTGTCCCTTGGTTGGGAGTGTAAACTGGAACATAGGAAACTAGGATCAAAGTTCTTTCTCAAATATCCCAGGTAAGTGTCCTCATTTGAGTTTGGTATAAATTTTGTATTTGACTTTGACCACGAATTTGATCATGAAACTGAAGAATTTCTTCTATTTTACTGAAATTGGTATGCTACCCTGTGTGTGTGAATTTTCTTGTTTTTATGAATAACTTTTGAAAAATTTTCCCACAAGGATGGAGAATTCCGATTACTGTCATGTGTTTAAGCATTCAGTGCTGCCCCTTCAAATCTGTTGTGTGGAAGTCCTTATTTAAGGATTAGTAGTATTCATGAAATGCAGTTATTTAATTTGGAGTTATTATAAGTTTGGTAGTCTTTTGGTTGATAATTAAGCTGTCCTTGTAGTACACTTTGGTAGCATGTGATTTGTCATTCAGAAGAGGACAAATCAAGGATAAAACAGCAATTTAATGACAAATTAGAAGCAGGGCTATTGGTTATACTTACTTTCTAAGTGCTCTTGAATCAAAATGTAACAGATACAAAATAACTGTGTTTTATTCTTTCATAAATTATCTTTGATTAGAATAACACTTGGTAAAATCACTGTATCACTAAGAAGAGTAAGTTTTCTGAAAAGACTGGTGTCACAGTGATTTTTCTTAAGGCTGTAGTTATTACTTTCCTTGTCTCAGATTATCTTTTATTCCATCTAGGCTATGTTATGTACAAGAGTAATGGCTTCTTGAGGAGAAGAAGTATGAGATATGGAGTCAGCTGAAAAGTAAACTTGGAGGATGGATAGTTTTCTTACTGCCAGCTATTACGCTGCTGCTTGCCTGTTAGAAACATAGGAACTTTCATATAGGCATAAACAACATCTGGCTGTAACCTGTGCCAGATAGTCACTAGGACCAGCTGCTTCAGAAAGAGATGCAAAACTTTCTGAAGCCCTGGGAAACATGCATATGGAGTGACTGACTCTGAGCTTCCCAGTATTCTTCCAGATTGGTTTGTCCTACAGCTCTGTGACTTATACCCCTCTCTATTTTGGGATTTTTAATATTCTTTTTGTTTTGATGCTTATTTCTTAAAATTTCCTGTTTTTTTGTAAACCTATATAACGATTCATTTTCAATTAATTCTCTGGTTAAGATTTATGTTATTTATAAACAAGAAATAGTCTCCTTTAATTTCCTTTTGTGTTTTTTTTTAATTCCTTACTTATGTAATAGGAGGGATCAGGTGTTCTTTTAATCTTCTGTACCGTTGTTTGGTTTTTTTTTTTTTCTTTTTGCCAACATCATATTGCTGTTCTTCGGAATATGTCCTCATCTTCAGAACAGGTGAGATGGTTTGTTTAAAGGTTATTAGAGTAACATAAAAAATAGGCATCCTGTTTTCAATCCCAGAACATGTGCCATATAGTCAAAACTTCTCCTTTATCTTTTTCCTAAGTCACTCTCTATTGGTTGATACTATTTTGTTGCAGACTACTTCCCAGAGTCAGGTTAAGGGATAAAAACCTGTATTTTCTCACTACGGTTTTGACTTAGAATCTTCTTCTAAGATTCTTGTAGATAGAAGTTACATGGAGAAAGTCACTGTTAAAATTTTGTTTACTTGAAGTTTGAATATGTCCTCATTACACAGTTAGGATTGTGGTAAGGGAATGAGAGAGCAGCTTCTTACTAATTTTTCAAAGTTCTAAGTTATGTATATTTCACAGCATTTCACTGGAATGTATATTCCATTCTAAGATCTGTGAAATTTAATGATTCTTCTTCTGACAGTGGCAGAATCTACGTACTCTGTATCTTCTACTCATTATATTAAAAAACTTCATGACTCAAAAAGCTACGCCAGGTATGTGTATTTCAGTCAGTATTTGGAAGATGTCCATGATGTTGTAAAGTAGTAAGTCATTAAAATGTACTCAAGGCAGTTCTTAAAGAGATTATCTGACATGAAGGATTAGAGAGACAACTTGTAGGCTTCACACTGTCCTGTGGCTTTAAACCCCTGGCAAGGATAGCAGATGAGCTTCCTCAAAATAAAACCTAAATCAAGGTCATTAATTTATAGTGCTAGGTTTCAGCCTTTCGAAACTATTGACTTTGGTGAAATTGCTGAATTCTAAAAACCAAATCTGTGTTAATTACAAAGCTTCCTCCAGCCAGAGTATTCATCATACCCTGTTGTGTGTGTCAGTGCAAACAGGCAGCTGAGACAGCCACAAACTCATGTCTAGAATGCAAAGAGTAAATTTATTTCCATTACTTTGCTAACGAGGTATTGCTGAAGCAGCACCCAGGCAGAGGAAAACAAGCAGAGACACAGGCACCAGTAAATCATCACAGGCTGAGTTCACATAGGCTTATCAAGAGTTATCTCCAGCTGAAAGGGAGGGTTGCAATCCTCCTTGCCAGTGTTCCACTTTTTAACCCTTTCTTCCCAAGACCTGTACTGAAGTTTTAAGAAAGATCTTTGTTTTTGAGCTGTAGACATCTGCTTCATTTTGGTGATGAGTCATGTGGAAGCTCAGGGCAGTCTACTTGAGAAATGTCCTCTACCTACTCTAGCTAAAAGCTGGCAAACTGACAGTTTGCTTATATATTCATTTGCTCTTGTGTTTACGGATTACTGGAGGTCTGGTAGTGGGACAGAGAAGAAAAGAAGGTGAGGCAAATGAGGCTTGTTGAATACAAAGCATTGGAGAAGAGCATATTCCTCAGTACTGGTCTGTGATCATTCTGTTTACTAAATAAGGTGCAAATACTTTCTATCTGAAAAAGTTGTACTAATTTTTATTGCATGCAAGATGTACCAATAAAGAAAGAAGTGAGGAATGAGAAAGCACATCTGGCATCTAGTGAGTGTATATTACTGTCCTTTTACTCCTAGCCATTTACTCTTCTATTCTGGTACTCCACACAGAAACAAACAAGCAAAAGGAAATCAGAAGCATCTATTGTCATTTGAGCCTTAGGAGCTAAAAGAAGATTAATTGATTTGCTTGAGAAAAATGAAAGCTTTACTCCTGTGTGTCTTTAAATTAGCAGTTATCTATTTCCGTTATGTTATAATTTATTCCTCCCCCCCATTGCTCCTCCTTTCTCTTCCCTTTCCCTCCCGGCCCCCCTTTTCCACTTGTTTTTCCTTTCCCGTATTTTCTCCCATGTTTTCCCCCTCCTCTCCTCCCCTTCAGCATTCTTGTGCTACAAAAATTTCCAAAAGGAGAAAGGGAGGGTAGAACTCTAGTTCTTAACTTTTCTCAATGCTTTTTGAAAAGCTTTTTGCATCCTGTCCTACTGTAGAGCTACTTCCTCTCTGAAATTCTGATTGGTCTCTGTTATCCTAACAAATTTCAATCTTCTAGGTTTCATTCCTGCTTCTAAAAGACAAGAGAGCTCATTTCCACCGAGTTGATTTAGTGAAAATCAGAAGCAGGACTTTATTGTGTAGTAATTAGAAGAGATGAGGAGAAAAGTCTCTTCAAATGACAAGGGTAATTTGAGTGACAGCAGCAATTACCACAGCTGGTAACAAGTGGTTAGTGCTGCTGTGGTAGGTATGGCCTGAGCTGCACGGTGATGTTTAGATTTGGTGTATGCTGGTGAAACAAATCATTGCAAAGCTCTGTTACCTTTGTGTGTCTGTTGTTTTAGATGTGCATTTTTGCTCCTGTTGTGACTTTATGTTGTTTTCATGAATGTTTTTCTGAATTTGAGTGTTGTCTTGTGATTAAAACATTTTAAATGTTCTCCAACATAAAAAACATCAAAACATTTCTATCTTCATATTATTTGTTACTATTTTATTAGTCAAAGACAAAGCTACAATTAAAAAAAAAGTAAAAGTAATTAGAATCATAGAATCATTAAGTTTGGAGAAGACCTCTAAGATCAAGTCTAACCTTTGACTGGACACTCCCTTGTCAACTAAACCACTGCACTAAGTGCCACATCCAGTCATTTCTTGAGCACTTCCAGGGATGGTGACTTGACCACCTCCCTTGAGCAACCCATTCCAGTGCTTAAGCACCCTTCCAGTGGAGAAGTTTTTCCTGGTGTCCAACCTGTACCTCCTATGGCTCAGTAAAACCTCCCCTGGTGCAGCAATTAGAAGTAATGAACTTCTTTGTCTGGTGAGCTTTCATTCTGTCTTGTTGGATGTGTTCAATTTTTTTTTTAAGGAGTTAATAGTCTGAGAAGTGTAAGTAGGTATTTAAGTACCAGTTCTTAGCAACTCTATACTGTTTTTTTCAGAAAATAATGAGCTGACGGTATCTTGAAAGTTTCTAACTGAAAACATTTTCAGATTGCCAACTTTAGGCACAATTTAGTCCAGGTTCAATTTCATAGATAATTTATTTTGATATTTTAAATCTAAATCTAGTTCCTCAAAGCTCTTATACTGTAGTATGTTTTTAGCTTTTTTTTGTTTGTTTCTATCTTAAGGTCAAAAAGAGGCCTTCCTAAAATTTGCATTCTTTGCCCGGTACAACTTTTTGTAGCACAATACGTAGTGTTGTTGGACAATTTAAAAACAAATCTGTAATTTTAAACAAGCCTGTCATCCACTTCTTCCCCTTTTTTAGGTGTAGGGTTTCTTTGGTGGGTTATTTTGTTGTTGTTGTTGTTGCTTGATCATTAATATGAGTGACTGCTTAGACCGCTCAAATTATAGTTCATTAATGTACATGTGGTGTAAATGTCTTGCGTAGTGATGTCACAATCCAGGTTTAAATTCTGGATAGAGGTCAGTGAAAGCTAGTGCAGGATTCAGCCTATGTGTTGGACTGCATGCTGTCAGTGTAATTGAAGCGATGCGATAGTTTTATGTATGATTATTCTGCTTGAGCCTGTGTATTCATAAATAATGTATTTAAACACTTGTTTGGAACAGAGAAGTTTACCTCCCAGATATGAGACTGAAAGCCCCCAAATTGTACTCGAATGAAGTTAGATGTTTGTAATTTGAAAACTTTAACTAAAACATAAATTTCAGCTTCAGCAGTTTCCTGGTGTTACTTAGTGGAGCTTTGAACAAGTTAAGACAAGGAAGTAACTTTGAAGAGAAATACTTTTGAAGAAACTAGTAGATGGATATTCCATTATTCTTCAACTGCTTCTGAATTCACATTTTTCATTTCTGTGGTAACTTTGAGAGTGGCTTATTGATGTAGTTATGCCTTTCAATGTACTTTGTGGTGCGTATGTTGCATTCAATAATAGTGAATTGATATAATTTGATATACATTACAAGCTGTAATGTATATTACAGCTGTAATTTGATGTATGTTACAAACATATTCAGTTAAAATGCAGTTCCACTGTTCAAGCTCATTTATTTCTTTCTTCACAATAACCTGGAAGTGGCTAGAGAGGGATTTAAATTCTGACCTGAGGTAGAATGTATTATCACCAGTACACCAGGTATTGTGTAAATCAGAATGCCAGTTACACAATCAGAGCTGTGTAAACGCCAATGGGTATGAACTGCACCAAACACTTGTTACTGCTTGTGTGGCTGATTGTGCTCACCCGCTGATTGCTGAGAGAACAAGGATCTCTAGGAAGATGGTGTAATTTAAGGAAATGTAAACAACGTTCCTAGAAAACAGCATTCTGCTTCCTCTTCCCTTAGGAGGGAGAATTGCTAACTTTGACATGTGTCTGCATGTATCTGTACAACATTGAAGAGTGTCCCTTATATCAGCTAATTAGTGTTTAGCACAACTAATGCTGTCTTATCTGCCACTTTTACAGGAATTCCTTATAAACAGCTGACTGTAGGTATCCCCAAGGAGATATTTGAGAATGAGAAGAGAGTGGCTCTGTCACCAGCTGGAGTTCAAGCCTTGGTTAAGCAAGGCTTCAGTGTTGTGGTGGAATCTGGTGCTGGAGAAGCTTCCAAATTTTCTGATGACCATTACAGAGAAGTTGGAGCAAAGATCCAGGGGACCAAGGAAGTCCTGGCTTCTGATTTGATTGTGAAAGTAATTGCTTTATTAGTATATTTCCTATTACATTGTTTTTGGAGAAATGTATAGGTAAATTTTTTCTGATAATATGTGGAAAGTTCAGTAAATAAGGTCCTTTAAATTAGTGTTTTCCATTTTGAGTTCTGGTTCAAGTTTTGTATTTTTTAAAATAGCTCAGTTGTGCACCTACACTAAAAAAAATAGTAGATGACAGTGTTGAAAAAAATGTGGATAATTTCTTAGCAAGTTTTTAACTACGTAGGCGTTGTTCTGTTTTCTAGAGTGTGGTAGACTACTTCTGGAATCTAATCAGATGAGATCTCTGCTCTTAAGAAATCTTTTATCCAAAATTGGTAACATAAAACTCTAGTTACTCTTTAAATAAAGTGGTTTGGAATTTTGAAAATATGATTCTGTAACTTTTCTGAATTCCACAGCAAAAGTGTGTTTAAAAATTTGAGAAGACAGCTGAAAACAAACTTACTTGAGAGGTCTTAGGTTGTACAGAGTTGTGAAGGAAAAAAAGAAGAAAAAGACCTTTACCTTGTTGAGGCTTCCTTCAGTTGCTCTGTTTAAAATAAATTATCCCATCAGCATTGAACATAGAATTTCTGTGAGCTACTTTGCGAACAACCCTTTTAAGTAGGTTTCTCTTTGGAGAAAAGTGAGACGCTCGGAAGTGTATATAAGTGAAGATCAGTGTCTGCTGGACATCTGGCATGAAATTCCCTATATGTAGTCATGCACTGCAACCTAATTAGTGATTCTTAGTCTGTAGAGCTTAATTGTCATAGCTGTTGAGTAATCATTTTGCTTAAAAATGGTGGGTTTGAGGGTAGCTGTTATAAAAGCAAGTGACTGCTAGTTAGAAGTCATCAGATCTTTCTGAAGGTGTGTGCTGACAATTACTGCCCTGTCACCAATCCACCTAGAGCCAATTCCATGATGTAGACTGCAGCTGAGAAGTGCAGTTATTCAGTTCAGTTGTGTAAATAGCCTTTGATATACTTTCTTCCTTCTGTACTTTTTGGATGGGAATGGGCAGACTGCCGCCTGGGAGAAGGGGAGTGGAATGTGTTCTGATTTCTTTCCTCAGATTAACTTGTAAACTTCTGTCTTTTTTCAGGTGAGGGCTCCTATATATAACTCATCTCTAGGTGTACATGAGGCAGATCTTTTCAAGACGGCAGCGACCCTGATTAGTTTTATCTACCCAGCACAAAATCCAGACCTCCTGAAAAAACTTGCAGAAAAAAAAGCTACTGTCTTGGCTATGGATCAGGTTCCACGGGTCACCATTGCTCAGGGATATGATGCACTCAGCTCCATGGCCAACATTGCTGGGTATGATTTTGGTTTTTTTTTCTCTTGGCTTCACTAAGTATAGCTGCTTTAAAATCATGCACTTTCATATTAAGTATATCTGAAATGATTCTACATCTATATTTCCATGCAGCTGTTTCAAGCAGGATGGTGCTAAAGTTTCTTATGGTTAGCTTTACAGCAGATCAGAGCAATACTTTTAAAATAAACAAAACTGAACTCAATTCTTCTAATTCCTTTACTGTTTTGTCTGCTGCCTTTTTGCTCTGAACTAGGTTGTCTTGAACACAGATTGTGTGTCCTGGGGATCTGCTGTTTTTAGGAGCTCACTAACCCAAGCAGCACACAGTGTGAATGCAATTGCCATGGCAGTTACAAACAAAAGATCAGATATTGTCAGACCGTCTCCATGCTTTGCAACTAGAATTTTACATATTGCAGTGAATTAAAATGTTGTTGTATGACATTTCTCTTATTGGGTTCTTTTATTTGGTTCTTTTTTTTTTTAGTTATCATTTTTTTGACTTTTTATTTAGATGACGTTTGAGGCATAATAAACCGTTGCGAAGAGTGCCAGATTTTGTGCACACAAGCAGTGTACATCCATGTACATGTTAGCCTACTTCCCCATGTTTCCATTTGGTGTTGTTTTACTAAAATACAGAAATTCGTAATGTATTTGAAGGTATGAAATGTACAAGGTGTATTCCAAATTTGAACTACTTCTATGGCATAGAGACCTCTATATCCCTCTGCTAGAGATAGGAGAAAGAGTGGAATGGGAGTATTGAACCACAACACTGTTAGTAAAAATGCAAGAAAATGTGCCCTGTTGTTAAGAGAAGACAAAATTATGCATTAATTTTTGTTTTCAGATAGTTCTACTGGTGTTAACTTGGTGCCCAGCTACCCGTTCTTGGATGGGCAAAGGAAGTAGCAAGCTTAAGCTATTTGCCCTAGGCCATATAGCTCTATGAAGTTTAGGGTCAGAGTACCTTACTTGAATGTGCCCTTGCTGGTCTCAGTGAGCTAACTGCTGAATTACTCTGGGTTTGCAATTGCTTGTTCATGCTCCCTTCCATAACAAGCCTTCAGTTACAGCCTTGGAATGTAGTTTTAAGGACCACAGAGTTAACTTTTGGCAAGTAGGGCGTTTATTTTTCAGGTGAAAATTTTATTTGTGAGTAAATAGTTGTAGACGTCCAATATACTGCAGTCCAAAAATTATGTCTGAAAATGCATTCCATGAGTTAAAAAAGAAAAAAAGGCAAGAAATATGAACAAAGACTATTAAGCTTGTGTTCAATAGTAAAATACTAAGCTTGCTTTATCCTACACATGCTCTGGTTAAACGTTCATCGTTTAGATTGATGTAATGAATGGAATTTTACTGAATCTGAGAAAATATTGATATGTGTTCATCCTTGATTGACAGTTACAAGGCTGTGGTCCTGGCAGCAAATCATTTTGGTCGATTTTTCACGGGTCAAATCACAGCTGCTGGTAAAGTTCCTCCAGCGAAGGTATGTGCAATTAAACACTTACTGTGGCAAAAGAGTATGTGAGTTTCTGAGCAGAGGTAGCTGTTGCTGAAACTATGTTACAAGACTTCTTCCTGCCTTTGGTATGTTTGGTAGAGATTTTAGAAATCACTATAATTGTTCTCATACTACTTCTTCTTCACATCTGTCATGGTTTTGTTTTGGGAATAATAGAATAATTTGAGTTTTAAGTTTGTTTAGTTTTAAACATCAGATTAGCTATATGGGACTGGATTTATTTTTTTTGAAAATGGAGGAAGGTAAGGGGGCAGTTAAGAAAATTCAGAGATACTGGATTTCTGGTGCATTGAGGAGTGCAATGGAAAGGTTTATTTGATTGAAATTGCAGGTGAGTTGGGTTGAAGAGAAATAAGAGTAGAATTAGGGAAAGAAACAAGGAGAAAACCTGTGTTTACTTACATAAACTATTAGCTGCAGAAGACTTGGCTCTTAGATATGTGTAATTAGGAGTTACAGCTTTTAAACCGTTGGATGAATGGGGCAACTCTGCCAAGGTAAATTTGGTTTGTCCTAAGGTATCTTGTTTAAATAGCTGGTTAATGAGATTTATCATTCTAGGTATTGATCATTGGCGGAGGGGTTGCTGGCCTGGCTTCTGCAGGAGCAGCAAAATCAATGGGTGCAGTGGTTCGTGGATTTGATACTAGGTAGGGGAAAATTGTAAATATCAGTCTGAAATTACTTTAAGATTAAGTTGTTTGTGGCTGTATTGTAGTGAAATAATTTGTGCTGCACTGAGTCATAATTCACTTCCTACCATTTTTATGCCATCGTTAGTTGTTCATTTTTTATTCATTTTAAAATCTCTCTAGAACTTCCCATTTTCATTTTAATTCCCTTCTTAAGCACTCCAGATACTTTAATCTTGAGATGCAAGAACATTTCTGTTTAATTCTCTGCATGTTGTGCATGTTTACTTAACACTGAAATTTAGTCTCATTATTTACTGTGATGTCATATGATGCAAAATAAATTACAGAATATTAAAAAGCCACAACTCCAAACACCCGCTCCCCTGGCAATTTTCCCTGTGAAAATAAGACTTACTAGTACTTCCCATCCCACAGTTTAAACACAGGGTCATAGGTTCTGTGGTTATCTCCCGTTTCAGGCGCCTGAGTTTGGGCTGTAGATTTACCAAGTCACAACAAGAGAAACGCATGAGGACAGTTAATCAGCAGAGCCTCAGCTTTGAGGCTTTTCTTGGAGCAACTCTGCTGACTATACAGGAAACCATAGGCTGCCTTCATTCCTTTTTCAAGTCTGTCTGGAACCTAAATTTATCAATGCAGTTATTTTTTTCTGAGTACAGAAAGCTGAGGACTTTGGTTATGGTCTCCTTAATACTAGAAAAAGTTTTACACCTCTTGTCTGAAGACTGCTACTAAAACCCCTGGTAAAGTCAGGATGTATTTTTAAAGTAGTGGTTTTTCTCTCACCTGCGATTTTCTTTTTCTAGAGCTGCAGCCCTGGAGCAGTTCAAGTCTCTTGGTGCTGAGCCTTTGGAAGTAGACTTAAAGGAATCTGGAGAGGGCCAAGGTGGTTATGCTAAAGAAATGTCCAAAGAATTTATTGAAGCTGAAATGAAACTCTTTGCCAAACAGTGCCAAGATGTTGACATTATTATCACTACAGCACTTATTCCAGGTATGTTTTATGTGAAAAATGCTGGTTTTCATTTATTTAGGTAAGTTGGCATATTTTGGAGTAGCATCTGCCTGAAAACAGAGGGGTTAGGGAATTACGTCTGTGTGAGCATGTACCTTTACCCTTCTGTGATAAAGGCCTGGTTTAAAAGTGTGTCCTTTTTTTTTTTTTAACAACTTTTGTTTTCATAGATGCTCAGTATGACTCAAATACCGTCATGTTTTTCTTACTAAAAAAGGAGTAGATAGTAATTAAGTAAGAATATATAATTCTCTTGCATATCTATTGCATCACTGCTACTTCTGCTATACAACTCGTGCGCTGAAACAAGTCTGATTGAAATGGTACTGTCTTTTGTAATTGAAACATAGTAAGGTAGAGCTTAGATTTTAGTACTTTGTGTTGCACAATGTCTGTATTTTAATAACTTACAGTGTGGGGTTTCTTTTTCTGTTTTGATTGGAATTGTAGGATTGGATGTTAAGACTGTCAGTTTGCTGACAGAATTGGTCTTGTCTTTGGTAGACTACCATGTTTAACTTTCTTGTATGCTTTGGAGCAGGATGTTCTAGCATCTCTTCTGTTTTTATAAACAAACCTTTTGTGATTTTCTTATCCTAGGTACTGATTATTTGAAAATTTTGCTTATAAATTAAAGTTTATAAGGAGAGCAAAGAGGAGATCTTCTAAACTCAACAGATAGAAAGCTGTACATTGTGTTTAACTTGCTATGCCTTGTCTTGTCAGGCAAAAAAGCTCCAATCTTGTTTAAGAAAGATATGATTGAATCAATGAAGGAGGGCTCAGTTGTTGTGGATTTAGCTGCAGAAGCAGGGGGAAATATTGAGACTACAAAGCCTGGAGAAATGTATGTTCATAAGGTGAGCATTTTAATTTGCAGTTCATTCTCAGTTTACCTGAGCTTCCACTATGTTTTATAAACTGTATGCTGAAAATGAGTAGCTGAATTTTCAACAGTCCTTCAGCTGTTTTGGGCTGAAGTAATCCTTTAGATTTGCATTTGGTCACTATGCATCAACTTTAATATTTTCAAAGAAACTAACACCTTTGTATAGTGTTAATTTGGGTGTTAATGGATATTGCAGAATTCTTGCTACTCAAACTTCCAAGCCCAGTGTTTATATCTTCTGAGTTGAAGGTGGGATTTGATATCCATTTCTTGGTCTACCTAAAAACCACAGCAGTAGCAATAGATTCTTTGACTTGCTTATCACCTCTATTGACTGGAGGTAAACATTCCCTGTCATAGATAAAGCTAAGCGGGTTGAGACTCTCCGTGTTTACTTCAGTACAGTCTCTGGCTTACTCACTACTATTTCAGCTTCGGGAGGGTGCTGGCTTTGCTTGTCTTTATCTTCAACAACGTGAATGTGTCTCCCATAGACTATCCAAGGCATTTGGGACCCAAAGTAGATGTAGCATAAATTGGTTCATTAAAGTGGGCAGTTTTGGTCTGGGCTGAATTACTTAGGTTTTGCACCAGTGTTCATTTGCTCAGTTGAGGACTTGTTTTTCTGCTTTTTGGGTTATGTTTTTGGTACTGCTAACAATTACAGAAATCTAGGTGATGAGATTTATAGTAGCAGATTTCCTGGGCTGTAATTTGGTAATGCAAGGATATAATACCTTTACTTGGGAAGCCTGTAGGACGCTGCTGCCATGGTTGTCATTGATAAAAGCAGAATTCTGTTTGTATATACCAAAGAATCACACGTTACACGTTGCATTTGTCTTTGTGGGCTTTTGATGTCATTGCTTAAAACCTGAAACTAGAGAATGTAGAAGAGAAGTAAGCAGATACTTGCATGAAGAGTTTATATGGAACACTTTTAGTCAGAGGAGTATTACCTCTGGATTTAGTGTACTGGCTCTGTGCTATGGAAAATAGCAGCGGTGCAGAACTATTAGGATTGTGCCAGAGCATTGCATTAGGAAGCCAGAGTTCTGGAAGCACGCATAGATCTTAGCTGTAAGTTGTGGGAGCAGTGTTTTAACACAAGCCTGCTTTTGAACACCTAAGAGTGTATGCCAGCCTCAGCTTCCCATTCCTTCCTAAAGCCTGATATCCATTAGTTCTCATTAGTTCTTTAAGCAGTGGGGATATGTTAGGTTACATTTCTACATACAGGTGAACTCAGACATGTTACTTGCACAGCTCTGAAGGAGCTCCTTCACTGTCATATAGAAAGTTGTCTCCAGTGCTTGCCTTCCAGAAAAACTAAGAAGATGCCAAGCATTAGGCAGATTAACCTGTTACCTGATTGCTTAAAGAAGTTAGGTTCTGAGAGAATGTAGGATTTGGAGAGGACAAGCTCCTGCACTGATATGTCTTCCTCTCTGTGAAGTCTTGTTGCTAATAGCATTTAAGGTTTTGGATTTGATCATGTTGGATTCTGTAGCTATTGTGAGTAATCTTTCCCTGACTTAATAGTATCAGAGCTGCAGGTAGCTGATTTATTTGGGGTTATAAAGAGAAATAAATGAAGCATTTTGGATATATATTTCCAGAAGGATATACTGGAAGAGATGATGCTTTTACAGAGATTGTACAAATCCTTATTATTTTACTTGGATATTTTTTTCCAGGGTGTTACACACATTGGGTACACAGATCTGCCTAGCAGAATGGCTACTCAGGCCAGTACCCTGTATTCTAATAATATTATCAAACTTCTAAAGGCTATTAGTCCTGATAAAGAGAACTTCTACTTTGATCCAAAAGATGACTTTGACTATGGGACTCTGGATCATGTTATTAGAGGAACTGTAGTGATGAAGGTAAGCCAGTAAATATTCTCTTCTTAATTTGTGAGTACAGACCTAACATTTATCATTTCTGCCTCTTCAAAATGCATTCAGAGATCCTGCATGTTAACAGATTTCAGAGGTGGCTTGATGGAACATGTGGGTAATTGTGTGTTTATTCAGCTGAATATTCCTTTGTGTCTTTTTTGTCTTCTTGTCAAGGTTAAACTTAATGTGTTTACTAATGAAAAATAGGAAAAAGATAAAGTTTACCTGTTCCATGTGATAAAAACATAGCTACTTAAAACATATTTGAGGCTTTACCAGACCAAAACATTCTTCCAGAAAAAACATTCTTCCTTTTTTTTTTTAAATAAAGAAGTGTTCCTTTTATAGTAAGAGAAAAAAATGGTGAAACTAGAATATGCAGAATACTTTAAGCTTTATCAGAAAATAATAAAATAAAAGCTCAGTGCATTGACTTCAGCTCTCCCAGACCATTGAAGTGATGTGTACAGCTTGGTGCTGATAAGCTCCACAGAGGCCTGAAGAATAACAAGAAATGTGGGATATCATCCTTGGCTGCTATCTGAGGTCTGGAAAGGCTGTGATTACCGTTCACATCTGTAGATTTTGTTATTTCTAAGACTTTGTTTTATTTTGCATAGATGTTTTCCACTTAAGGAACTTTATCTCTTTGTTTTTCTCTTGTTTCTGCTCTGGAGCCTTGTGCTGTGTCTTCACCAGGTGCTCTTGGACACTAATATCCAATCTTGTCTGAAGAATGTGTAAACCAGTGTGATTAACTTGGTCATGCCTTGCAAACTAATGGTGCAGAAAAGGAGCCTGTTCTTGGGCATGGCTGTAGGATGTTAGCACTTGCCTGAATTGCAGGATTGAGAAGAAAAGGCTTCTCTAAGTGCTAAGCATCTGCCATGTTAGGCATAACTGTAAATATCTCTTGTCAGGATGGCAAAGTGATTTTCCCAGCACCTCCACCAAATAACATTCCTCAAGGAGCACCAGTGAAGCAGAAGACGGTAGCAGAGCTGGAAGCAGAAAAAGCAGCTACTATTACACCTTTTAGAAAAACCATGACTACTGCATCTGTGTACACAGCAGGTAGGCAACTTCCAGAGATGGAGAATCGGTGTGGAGTACTCCTCATTTGGCTATTCGAGTAACCCATAATCTAACTCATTCAATTGAATAGCTATTTGGGAGAGCAGTTGATTGGCTGGTGTATCCTGGTGCAAAATCAGGGTAGTGTAAGAATTGCTCAAGAAGGAAAATAAAACTTTAGAAATTTAACCAAAAGTGCTGACATTTCAACAAGTGCTGATTCATGCTCTGTGCATAGATATGTGTTTGGCTCTATTTAAATATTAGTAAAATGCTTAAAATTCTGAAGGACTTCTGCCAAGGACTGTGCCCATACTTTGCAGCAGAATCAGTTCAATGCCTTTGCTTTCTTCAGTTTTACTGTATTATGTGAGACTTAAATGACCACAACCTACTGAAGTACTGGAAATAGGACATTTACTTTGACAAATGAGTATTGGCTCTTCATTTCATTTGTCACTCTCAGTGCATCAGAACTTCTGCATGAAGTAATTAATGCATTCAGTAGTCTTAATTTTAATCACTGTTCTTCATACATATGGTTTGATATATCCAAGTAATGTCTCAACATAATTGTTGAGATATTTTTTCTATAGAACAGGAGTGTGACAGGATTCAGTGTTGGTGTAGAAGCCTATCTTTGCTGCATTGTGTGCATGCATAAGAAATATGTGTGGATTATATTTATGGCTTTATTTTCTGTTGTAAAAGAAACACCAGAAACTCTGAAAGAACTTCGTGTATTTGACAAAATGATCTCCCTGATTTTGCAACTAGTCCATTCAGAGAACTCCATTTTGCTTTTGTGTCAGTACTAGGCTCCTGTTGTATACAGTTTAAATGTAAGAATTCTTTCAAAAGTTACAGAGTTTTCCTGTGCTTTCCTCCTAGGCTTGGCTGGTATGTTAGGGCTGGGCATTGTAGCACCTAATGCTGCTTTCACACAAATGGTGACGACATTTGGCCTCTCTGGAATAGTGGGGTACCACACAGTGTGGGGTGTGACTCCTGCTCTGCACTCCCCACTCATGTCTGTGACTAATGCTATCTCAGGTAAGTGGCTGTCACACAGCTGCTTGTTTTCTACTTGAAATAGGCACAACTCCTTCTACTCGAATTAGTACTGCTGTGCATATTTGAGTGTACTATCATAAATAGTGAGGACACATGAAACATTGTATTTCTGAGAGTATGACTTTTTCAAATGAAAGGCAAATGTGCTGCTGTATACTTCTAATTTTCATAAGTAATTTTTTACACTTGACCTGTTTGCTTAAAAGTTTGTTTTACTTGGAGTGCTGCAATCTCCTTTCATAGACCACATCTTTCCTCCCATCTCTCCGAAAGGTTGCCCTGAAAATAACTTACCTTTCCTATTTTTTACATTCTTTTTTCATCTCCTCAAACTATGTGTTGTGATAGAGGGAGAAAAAGAGAATAAATCCTAAAATATCCATAAGATTCATAATTATTATAAATAAAATTTTATGTATCTGTGTTTGGCTATATGTGGCAGGTCACAAATCTGATCTACCTTGGTTGTTAAAAGCAAAGTTTCTTTTATTGAACGAGTGCTTGGCTAACTCTGTGCTTGAGGCACTGTTCTTCAAAACTAGATTAATATACTATTTTTTTTTTCTTTTAAAACATATTTGTATTCCTGAAAAAGACCGTGGTAGTCTTCCTTTAACCATTAATTTGTGAAGTAGGGGTCAAAATTTGAGTTGAGTTATATTAGTCAGACAGTTGAAAGGAACCGTCCTATAGGTATAGAGCCTTTTAAGGTTACACAGTAACCTTTGACAGTAACACTTTTTTCTCTTTTAAATAGGTCTGACTGCAGTTGGTGGGCTGGTACTGATGGGAGGACACTATCTCCCTGAAAACATTTCCCAAAGTCTAGCAGTGCTTTCAGCCTTTATCTCTTCAGTCAATATTGCAGGTATGAATGTTAGGTTTTCTCCCAAGGATAACTTCAAGTACTAGTGTAATTTTTAAGTTTCTTCTAGCGCTTTAATTGTATAATTCCAGAAATACTAGTCTGAGAATAGAATCTGAGAGTATTTATCAATAAAAACCCATCACTCCTCCAATTTTCACAGTAGTTATTGTAGGTATTTTGCATACCCTGTGGAGTAAACTTTTTTAGAAAATATTTAAATTTAAATATTTAAATTTAAATTCACATTTCACAGTATCTTTTGGGTGATGATTACATGCAATATATTTTCCTGTATAACCCAAGTGGGTACTTCTAAAGGATTTGTACTTGTATTAATATTCCTACTTGAAATATATACTAGTGGCATAGGACAAAATTCTGCTTCCTTGAGCTTCAGAGGTCCCAGCTTCAATAATAAAAAAAGATGAGAAAGTGAACAATGTGACTTAGAAATACTGCTTTTGCTAGAGTAGGTGGGGAAAAGAGCACAGTCTAAGCTGTATCCTACAGTCAGTGTAGAGTATGGGGCCAGAGCAAGTCCTCCTTCTGAATTTTTTCCAAAAGGCTAAAAGAGACAGTAAGATCTAACCCTGATTATACCTTTGTTTCCTGGTGGTTTTCTACATTACTGGCTTTATGGGTTGCTAAATTGTGTGGTAATATGGTATTATTAAGTATTTCTCTCATAGCTTGGTATGTGCTTGATTTCAGATTTTATTTTTCTAAGATTGCCCCTTCACTTCCAGGTGGCTTTTTAGTTACACAGAGAATGCTGGATATGTTCAAACGTCCCACAGACCCTCCTGAGTACAACTACTTGTACCTGCTCCCTGGTGGTGTATTTGTAGGTGGATATGCAGCTGCTCTCAGCGGTGGCTATAACATTGAACAAGTAAGAAAATAACTTTATGGCTCTTAGCCCAGTGCTCAGTGTTATGTTTCTTCATGCCTGTTGTGTTGAGGAGTAAATAACAAATAATCCAAGGTCTTTCCATCAGCTGCGTGTTCCCACAAGGCCAATCTGAAGCTGATTAACTGTAAGCTTGCAGTCACATAGTAACATACTTTAAAAGCTCTGTTTTGTTGTTTGATGTTGTGTTAACGTAACAGGGGCTTTTATTTATTGGACTGTTTTCCTAAATTACAGTCTAAATAATACAGTAACTAAAGAAATCAGGCTTTGTTTTAAATGTTTCTGAAAGTTCAACTTGCCATGACAGATAAAAAAGGATGGGGTCAGTTTTCAGCACAGAGGGATGTACAGGGATTTTACCTACAGGACCTTTTATAGTAAACTTTTGTTTGCATTTGTTTTAATAGTAAGAAAAATCAATATCTATTGCGTTGTGCATTTGGAAAGAGTGAATCCAAACATACTGTTATGGAAGGGGCTTGTAATGTATTTGTGTTTTTTCAATTATCTGGACGTATATACCTCAGTTCATGTAAGTTTGTTAACATTTTTTGCAAACAGCAGTTATAGAATGTCACAGAATCATTAATGTAGGAAAAGACCTTTAAGATCATCAAGTCCATGTCAGCCTTGCGCCAACACCATGGTCACCGCTAGAGCATGTCCTCAAGTACCACATCCACAAGTTTTTTTGAACACTTCCAGGGATGGTGACTCCACCAGTTTTCTGGGCAGCCTGTTCCAAAGTTCGGGCATGCTTTCAACGAAAGAAAAGTCCTAATATCTAATATAACTCTCCCCATGAGCAACCTGAGCCATTTCCTCTTGTCCTCTCACTTGTTACCTGGGAGATTAGACCAATTCCCACCTGGCTGCAGCCTTCTTTTGAGAAGTTGTAGAGAGTGATAAAGTCTCTACTGAGCTTCATTTTCTCCAGACTGAACACCCCCAACTCCTTCCTCATCAGACTTGTGCTCCAGACACTTCACCAGCTCTGTTGCCCTTCTCTGGACTTGCTCCACTGTCTTTACTGTCATGAAGAGTCCAAAACTGGACATAGGATTTGAGGTGTGGCCTCTCCAGTGCTGACTGCAGGGGAATGATCACAGATTTACTCCTGCTGGCCACGCTATTGCTGATAGCTCAGAACTATCTAACCTATTTCTTAGTTCAAATCTGCCATAAACAAATTCTGGAACTATTCCCATAATGGACGGGACCATTTAGCTTTGGGTTTGTGCTAAAGGAAAAGTTGCTTCTGAACTGATGAGGAAAATTGGCTTGGCTCTAGTTAATATTCAATCTGCAGGTAAACAAAGGTCACCAGGTGGGGGAAAAGCTTTATAGATGTCACATTTTAACTGGCCAAACGCACATCTTGTATGACAGTTTCTTGATTTTAATTAAGAATTGTGACTGAAACATACTCTGGAGAAATCAGAGAAATCAGACCTTTTGTGTAATAATCAGAGATGTTTTTATAGCAGTGTAATTTGTCACCACTTGATACTGATGGTTTTCATATTTTAAAGGTGATGTATCTGGGCTCAGGACTGTGCTGTGTTGGTGCCCTGGCTGGTTTGTCTACCCAAGGAACAGCGCGTCTTGGAAATGCTTTGGGTATGATTGGTGTTGCAGGAGGTTTAGCAGCAACTCTTGGAAGCCTTAATCCCTCGCCTGAATTGTTGGCACAGATGTCAGGTGCAATGGCACTTGGTGGGACCATAGGTATGTGTATGATGAACTGACAAGCTGTGTTCCATGCATGCATATATGCAACCTGTGTATACATAAAATACTATATAGCTCGCAGGTGAATTGACTAACTGACATTTGTGGCTTGTGCAAAATTATTTTGGAAGTGTGTGAACAAAATATCATAACTTTCAGGTCTTTTATTAATGCTAAAGAATGTGCTAAAGAATGGGCTGACTGGTGGAAAAGCAGGAGCACATGATCTCTTATAGGGAAACTGTGTGTCCAGAGGTAAATGATCTTGCCTAGCTTCATACTTCTGTTCAGTTCCTGACCGAATACTGCCAAATTCCCTATTTCACACTGTGCCTTTGTCACAGAAAACAATGAATTTCTCAATATTTAGTGAAGCTTCTTAGAACATGATATTATTTAATCGTTCTGTTTCTCTTTATGTCCCCCTTGCACAAAATACACATGTGCAGCCTTCAGTTCAATGCCATAGCAATTTCTATTTGGAACAGGCTTGTGTGTGTGTAATCATTGCATGCTGAACTATCCTGTACTAATTTCTAGCTGAACAGGTGGGTTGTGTTTTGTAAGAGTTCCCTTCTGTCTTCAACTCTCAATAGGTCTGACAATCGCTAAACGCATCCAGATTACAGATCTGCCTCAGCTAGTGGCTGCCTTCCACAGTTTGGTTGGTTTGGCTGCTGTACTCACCTGTGTAGCAGAGTACATGATTGAATATCCTCACTTCGCCACCGATCCTGCTGCAAACCTCACCAAGATTGTGGCGTATCTTGGCACATACATTGGTGGCGTGACTTTCAGTGGCTCTCTTGTTGCATATGGAAAACTGCAAGGTGAGACCTTCCATTCAGAGTTAAATATTTGTTAAAGTGTTTTTCTTCCCCCAGGATTTAGCTCTACTTTTAGACTGCTGTGTAATTGGAAAGAGGCATTGTATTTTGCATAAGATAAAGGTTTATATGTTTAATTCTTAGGAGTGCACTTTTTGTTTCTAATTCTATTTAATTTGTGTACAGCGTTAGTTATGAAAGGTTGTCTTCAGTGCTTGGGCATATTACTACTATTCATTAGGAAATCATGTAAACTTTACCTCAGTTCATCTTGTCCAGAAATAAGTTGCTTTGGTGTTAAGACACTACCTGATACTTTTTCTTGAATTGATCTTATTGAACTTTTATGATCACAACTTCGTATTTCTGAGCAGACATTTTAATTGAAACTCTTGTGTTCCTGGATTCAGTGAGCACTGCTAATACTTCTAGGATTTTGTTCTTAGCACTGCAATCTTCATTAAGGTAGGCAGCTTGCAGTATTGAGACGGCCTCAATTTAAACCATTCAGTTCACTGTCAGTTTACCTACTGCCCAAGCTCCATGCTCAATGCCTGCTGCTGTTTTAGCAAATATGCTTTCTAAGTTAAATACTCACTAATTCCTGATTCTTATGCATGTGAAGGTTTCTTTATTGCATTTATTTTTGCTTTTGTAAGCACACAGCTTTTGAGAAGCTGAGGTAATATTCGCACTAAGAATTTCAGGCTAAGAGCTTCCTATTACTAATCCTGTTGTTAACTTTGCAATAGTTCCTTTGGGAAACATCTGTTTGCTTTCTTCAGTATTTGTGAGACCAGCCATTGAAGGAGGAAATATGGCAAGGATGGAATGCTGTCTTCTCTAATAATCTTATGAAGGATTTGTCAGTAGTATGTATTTCTGATGTATCTCTGCTAAGTAGTTATCCATTTATTTCTTCTCAGTTATTTCTTTCTCTCTCCATTGTACCCCTTCAGTGATTTGTGCGCATGTCCCTGGTGAACTTCACTGCCTGTTTGAGCCTGCTCTCCTATTTCTGTTTACTTTTTTCTCCCTTGAATTTTCATATCATCGTGATATGAAATATGAAGCTTGTCTGTACTATTGAACTACTGATTCTATGCTATGGAAAAGGTAGTAAGTCATACACTTTGACTCCCCTGCCTGAGACTATCAGCTCATTATTTCCCTTGAATTCAGCTAAATTTAAATGAGACACAATTATTTCTGATGTAAGTAATTACTAAGAAACTTGCATTGTTTCAACTCTTTGTCATGTGATTTGGAAAAAAAACCCACTTAGAATGAAATAAATGTGACTGTCTTTTTAAACTGAATCACACAATTAGTGAACCCCCTTTTCCCCTCAAGTTTCTGCAGATGTGAGAAGCTGAGAGAGTTCGGTGTGACTGAGGGTAGTTGTGAAATTAATGCATTTGAAAGCAGGAGTGTTTTATACTTGGTGTTATCTGTATAGTCATATTTTTCTAAGCACACAGTTTTTGAGAGACTGAGATAATTCCTGTGTAGAAGTTCCAACTAAAAGCTTCCTTCTACTGTGTGTCATATTCAACATACAAAGACCTGGCGACAAAATGAAAGGACTTTGTTGAAGGAAAAGTAAAAAGGCTTTTCAAAAGGAAAAGAGATTTTTGTGACTATTCTGGATCACTTCAGTGAAATTAGGAAGTAAACTGAGTTTAAACAGGAGTATTTGAGAATCTAGAGGAAGTTTGAATGTGTTGCAATTCTGAGTCAGCACAAGATCTCAGCTTCAACTAACTTGTTTTATCTTCTGCCCCTCCCTTTTTCTCTTTTTAAATTTTTCTGTTGCTGAGTTATTCAGTCTTCTCTGAAGGTAAGAAACAGGCTCCCCTGAATGTACATGTTCATGTCTGAAAATGCGTTTGATTGCAGGTATCCTGAATTCTGCACCTCTGCTGTTGCCTGGCCGACATGCATTGAATGCAGGATTGCTGGCTGCCAGCATTGGTGGGATGGTTCCCTACATGATTGATCCTTCTTACACCACGGGAATTACTTGTCTGGGTTCTGTGTCAGCACTCTCAGCCATAATGGTAAGTTGAGCATGTGTAGAATGTGAAACAAGTTGCACAAGGAGTTTATTCTCCAGTTTTGCAAGTTTCCTCTTTAAGGATTATATTTTGCCATCCTGAGTCACAGTGGGCATGATGCCTGCCTGTGTGGTAATTTGCAGTAGCACGTAGCAACTGACTTTTCTAGATCTAGCTGTAAACCAGAACTGTTCCAGAGAACTGGAATGCATTTTTGTAATTACTTTTTGCAGCTATTGATTAATGAAGCTTTTTATATGAAAAAGTGGTATTTCAGAAGACTTTTTGGAAAGCTAATCCTTAAAATTCTTAAAAGAGCTCTGGATCTACAGATTATTATGATAACTTCTTAAGATTACTCCCATGTATAACTTCCCCCATTCACTCACACCAGTGTATACCAGTGTTGCAAAATTTACCTTGAATATTGCCATTCTCTAAACTGAGTCTTGCAAAGACTGCTCAATATGAATCCCTTAATGGTATGAACAGTTCCATGGAGCTGGTAGGATAATTTTGCGAGTAAAAAAATACGTGACTAAGCACAAGATGAGTGTGGTGGGGTACCTTCCTGTCCTCTATAAAAAGGCAGATTTGGTAAGGCCAATCCTTAGGCCACAGCCTGGATACCTACACTGAAAATACTTGAATAGGTTCTAAGTAACTTGATAATTGCCTAGAAAGGTTGTGGATGCCCCGTTCCTGGAAGTGTCCAAGACCAGGTTGGATGGGGCCCTAAGCAACATGATTCAGTGGGTAACATCCCTGCCCAAGGCAGGGCAGTTGGAACTGGGTGATCTTTTTAAGGTCCCTTCCAACACAAACCGTTCCATGATTCTATATTTGTTTTTCACTACTTCAGGCTGCGTGTCTTCTCTGGATGTTCTCCTTAGTCATTGCTGGCACTGAAGTATTTTCTCTCCTTTTCCAGGGTGTCACTTTAACAGCAGCTATTGGAGGCGCTGACATGCCTGTAGTTATTACAGTCCTGAACAGTTACTCTGGATGGGCTTTGTGTGCCGAGGGCTTTCTCCTGAACAACAACTTGCTGACCATTGTTGGTGCACTCATCGGCTCCTCTGGGGCCATCCTCTCTTACATCATGTGTGTGGTAAGAAGTCAACAGAAGCTGTGCTTGTTTGCTGAGTAATGAAAAAGCTTTTTCAACTATGTTTTTTAGGAAGATAAGCCATTGGATCTCAAACTGTTAGGTGTTTATAGACTGGTTGGTTGAAACTGTTGGACTAGATGTTCAGGGGTTTTTTTGGGTTTTTTTTGGTTTGGTGAGAGACGTATCTCAAAACTGAGGAAAGCCCTTGCATTGACTTGAGCATTGAGGGTTTGAATTTGGGCTCAAGCAAGGATGATTACTTGTGTTCAGCTATTTATTTTTTTAGTCGTACAGCTTCTGAAGTGTGGTTAAATTTAATCTAAATTTAGTATGTGGCAGGAGATACTCTAAGCTGTGTGTTAATTAAAAAAGCTATTGGTTCGCCAGTAATTTACAGTTTGGTTTCTGGAGTGCAGAAAGGTGTGCTCTTTTCTTCGGAGCAGCTACTTTGGAGTACCACGGGGTGGCAGCAGGCTTGCACGAGTTCAGTGCTGATGTGCCTGTGTGTCAGCAAGCTTGAGCTTCCTCTCGGTGTGTGAGTTGTATTGCGTTGTGAGTAATGACTTCCTTGTCTCCGGAACGTTTGTATAAAAGTCTTGTACTCGAAGATGGAGAGGTAATGGTTTAAAGAAAACTGTTCACAGTGCAACAGCTGCCAGCCTCCTCATTCTCTCTTGTGTAATTCTGCTTCATTTCTGCTCTTGTGCCTTTTGTGTGATCAGTGCCACTGTTCTCCTGTCTGATGTTTTCCTCTGGTCAGCTCTGGAGGTTGTCTTTTACTTCGTCTCTACTGATAAATAGTATTGTTACCATGTTAGGAATGTTCAGTATCATTTTTTTTCATCTTTCTTGAGGAAGAATTTCAGAAAGGCTTAAACAGGTATTCTTGTCCAACAACATGAAAGTGAGTTCAAATGAACAACTCCAGATATGAATTTCAAAGAATCTTGTTCTTTCTTGAACATTTTCTGTCTCCTTATCAAAAGGAAATCAAATTATGTGGCTCATATATTTAGTTGTATACATTCAGGAATTTAGTCCATATCAGTGGATAAATAGTGCTTATGGGTAACACAGGTATCAACACTCTCTTCTTTAATGATCAAATTCTTGTAAATCTTAGGGAAAATATGAACTGTTTGGTATGTGTTTACCAGTAATCTATCTATACCTTCATTTTTCTTTTACTGTCTCCTTCCTTTCTTAATATTGCTCACTTCTCTTAGCACTCACAAGAGAGTTTTGAAATACTTGCAGAGTTGGTTGGAGGAACCCAGGTAAATAGGAAGCCTGCGAGAGTAGTTATACAGTGACAGAGTGGCTTTCCTCTATGTTTCTCACATTTCAGGAATTTTAGTTTTGAGGTAGTGTTCTAGAAATCTTGTGCTAATTTATAGAAGCTTAAACAACTAAGGTTCATCAACCAGTAAAATTAAAGTTATTTTGTATGATTTCTGCACAATAAGCAGAATAACTTGCTCCTAGCCCAGAACTTTTATTTTCTTCCTTTAATGGAAATCATTACTTTTAAAAGCATTGTTATAATCAGGGGATTCAGTATCATTGTCTTGAAGCTGCATTTCAGGAGAAGGAAATGCTCAAGAGTTTCAATAAATTCTGCTTTTCATGTTTCAACCTGAGCTAACAAAGCAAAAGTTTTCTCTTCCCCCTTTTAAAAAATTTTTTTGGTTTTTTTTGTTTGTTTGGGGTTTTTGTTTGTTTAGCTTAGCTTTGTTTTGTTTTGTTTCCCCCCACTCTTTAGTATAGTTTCTGTCAAAACCAGTATATTTATTGATACTTACCTGGTACAGGTGAAAAGGTATTTGTGGGAGCATCTTAATAGTTGAAATCTTATTTTTACAACATTTTTCAATTACCTTCTATCATAAAACTCTAGCTTAATCATCCAAAGGCAGTCCAGCTAATATCTTAAAGCTTCAGTTGATAACATTGGCCAGTGTGTATTCACATAACCACTTAGTTTTTGTGCTCCTATGTGCTTGATTTTACACCTATCTCTCTTTTGTACGGATTTGTAGGGGGAGTTAAGGACATAGAATTTAACTTCAAAAAAGCAAAAGCCTGTACTGTTTGCTCATCCTCTGAACTGTGACTCTTCTAAGACACCAACACAACACACCTTCTTCAGAACACTTGATTGTTAGCATGTCCTTGTCCCTCCTTTTTTCCCCAGAGGGAATACTTGATGATTGCAGTTCTGGTGTTAGAATCATTATGGGACGCAGAAGAAACTTAAGGTTGAAGAGGAACCATTAACTGGGCAGATGAAACAGAGCAAGAGAAGGGACAAACTCTGATAGTCTTACAAATCGTATGCTGGCCACCCATGTGTACTAGCTGTGTGGTTTCTGTGGGCACAGTGAAAGTACTTGCAGTTCTCAGGATTCAGGTGTTTGGTTTTCCCTGGATTGTAAGCTCCTGACTATTGTTACCTGTCTATGCATAGCACAGAGGGCTTTTGGATTTGTTGGCTTTTGGATTCCAGTTGTTGGATTATCAGTGAGTGATGAAGCCTACACTTTATACCTCTGCATTTGTGGTCTGTGGTGGTAAAGAAGGTGGAAGAGGCTACAGAAGAGTTTTCACACTGTCCCAGCTATGTTGGTTAACTGTTGCTTGATAAGGTCTTGGCTCTTCCGTACCCTCCACTTTTTCTCTTGGAAGGGAAGTTCTTCTTGGCTCTTTGCAGTGGAGCCAGGCAAGGGTGCTTCAATCTCATGCTTGCTTTTAGCAGATTTCTAATAATATTTTATCTTCTTTTATTTTTTTTTCCCTTTGACTTGGTTTAACTGTTGTCTTTCGGTTTAGATCTGTGTAGAAAGTGCTCTGCTTCTTGTAAGTTTGGCATGTGCAACATCTGAAGAGCGTATTCTTCTGTCTAGGCTGTCTCACCTGACACATAACTGCTGTAATGTTGTGATACACACCAAAGCCAGTATGTTCTCAGGGCATGTGAACTACTGTGTGCTGCAGATTGTAAAAGATTTTGATTTCACTGTGTTTGTGTGCGTCCCTTACAGTATCTGGAACAATGATGATTTACCAGGAAAAGCAAAAGCTCTAACATCATTGTTCTGCTTATTTGCTAGATGATGGATTTCAAAGAATGGCACATCTTCTGAGGCTACAGCAAAAAACCTGTGGAACTGCATGATTTGAAATGTCAGTGGAGAGCAGACATCTGGAAGCACAATTTTGTGGGGGTGATTCCTCCCACTTATGCATGTGTCTCCAGATCCATTCCTAAATTTTATCGTGTTTTGTTAGCTAGTACAGAAGATGTATGACACATATGTGTAATTGAAGAAGCAATTTATCCTGTTCCTTTCCTGCTTCTAAGGTTTTTTTTTCCCTGCAGTTACGAGTTTTGCCAATTTGCAGTTATTGACAGATACAGCTTTGGGACCACAGTCACAAGTAGATGTGCCAGAGAAAGCATTTAGCCAATGACTTTTCCTGGCTATGTGTCTAATGGGGCCAGATTTTCAGGGTGTGTTCTTCTCTTAAACCTTCTAGTTAAAATCTCTTGTTTTCCTTTGGTGGTCAGCCAGTAAGTTAATGGACCCCTTCAGTTTTTTACAATCTGGCTGGTTTTGTGTGGCTGACTAGCTGCTTTTGTGTTTTCCTGTCTTGTTGCTGTAGGAGTTTTGCTCCAGTACTACCTGTAAGAGCTTTATGGATTCCATGCTGTCATGGAGCAGTGCTGTGCTTACATGTGGAATTGGTTAAAAACTATGGAAAGTATCTTGCAAAAATTTTGCGTGTGTGTATATATCAATGTAAAAATTTTTTTGGTAATTCTGTAATCAAATATGCATTCTTTTATATTCCTCTCTTTTAAGGACAAAAAGAGACCAATATTTGCTATTTGTGTAGTTTTGTTCTTTGTTTTTCGGAAATGTTGGTGCTCTCTCTCATGTGTAATGTAATGTGTTTGAAGCTGATGTTTGGTGATTGCTGTGTTAAACTGTTTTAAAGAGCCTGTTTTAAGAGTCTTTGGGTTATAAGAAGGCAAAACCAGCATACAAAGACTATTGTCAGGAAGCCTTTAATATTTTCAGAAAGTTTTTTCAGAAGTTTTCTTTGTGGACTCTCACCTTTATTTTGGATTTCATTTTTATGTGATCAAAACCATCCTGTATTTCAGGCTATGAACCGTTCCCTTGCCAATGTGATTCTTGGGGGCTATGGGACTGCATCAACAGCTGGTGGGAAACCCATGGAAATTACTGGAACTCACACAGAAATCAATGTGGACAATGCAGTTGAAATGATAAAAGAAGCCAATAGTATTATTATTACTCCAGGTAAGACTCTCCTGACTTGCACAGCAAGATGTTCAGAGGATGTAATTTTAAAAAAAGGACCCAACCAAACAAAACCACAAAACAAACCAAGAAACCGTAGCCTGAAGTTGCAGCATGGCAGCAGCATGTCAAATGTTGACTGGCTCCAGGTGACTGGTTTTTGTTCCCTGGTCAGTTATCATTCCCCTGTACAGAGATGTGTGCCACTTCACTTTTCTTTGTGTATGCCTCTTCAAACTTTGTTCTTTTTATTTGCATTTTAAATTCTTCAGAGCAAAGACTATCTTTTGTAAATTAAGCTTACACCACAACAGCTGTACACAAAATTAACTGTAAATTTCCAAGCACTACCACAGTACTAGTGGTACCGATACATCTGTCTGTTAAGTTCCTGAAAGACAGGATTTTGTTTACACTTCTCATTTACTTGCTCGATTCTGCATTGCTTTATGAAAAGAAAAAGGCCAAAAACCCCCATGCAAAATGTAGTTAGTATTAATACCGTAATTAAAGTAAAAAACCCCAACCTGAAAACCAAAACCTGAATTGTCTGAAACTATTATGTTGGCTGTTCATGTCGTTCAGTAGCACATTCCCTGAAAGGAAGACTCAGGTAGGAGACGATTCAAGACTTCTCTTTCAACTGAATGACATGACTGTCATGTTAAACTCATTTTAGCACTGGAATGTGAAGAATGCTAAGATACAAAGTCATCTTTTGTTTTGCTTCGATTTTAATGAGACCATCAGTGAGGTAGGGTTCTAATTTGGGAAGCTGCTTTTGTTTCTAATGAAGCTTGCAACCATCTTCAAGGAGTTAGCCTCTTTTTCCTGTGGTCAAACCTTGAGGGCACCATTAATAATATATGCTTTTTATTCTTCTCCTGGGTATAGTTACTCCGATGAATTAGCTCAGGCAGACTGAAAAGATTATTTGCTGCTAAAAACCATCTCCAACTAGTAGATTTGCATTACACAGATTGAAATTCTGTTGATGGTAGTGATTGTGAAGTAACTTAGCAATTGCCCTTTTATCAATTTTGTGTGATACCTGTCTGAAACATCCTTTTCTGATAGAGAAAAGAACACGTTTTTTGTGAAGGTGAAATAAGTTGCTTTTGTCATTTCACTGGTCAAATCGCTGTGCTATAGGTGGTCAGGAGATCAAAAAAGAGGTTAGTTTCAGTGGTCAGGCTGGGAATATGTGAGAATCTGATGTGTGTGTTTGTATTTCTTTAATTAATTTTTAATTATGGGAGTATCTCTTTGTGTGGAAGGTACACTTATTGTCTGCAACTAGTCTTTCTGCACTAAAACAGGAAAATAGGTTAAAATTTTGAAATTCTTTCAGGTTATGGTTTGTGTGCAGCAAAAGCTCAGTACCCAATAGCTGATCTGGTGAAGATGTTGAGAGAACAAGGGAAAAACGTCAGGTAAGTGCTTTCTTTCCTTGATGAAAAGTATTACAGGTAGTTTGGTTTGGTTTGGTTTTTTTATTCCATTAAAATCCCCTAAAAAGTCTTAGTTTTGGTGTAATGCTTTTTCAGCATTGACACAGGCACTGAATAGCAAATTTAAAGAGATCTCTGGAGATAGTCTAGTTCATCCAGCCCCCTTGCTCAGACCAAAATCAACTGGAGAAGTTGCCTAGAATCTTGCCCAAAGGGGTTTTGGATATCTTGTCTCCAGAGATGGAGACTGACAGCCTCTTTGGGCAGTTTCTTATGATGTTCAGTCATCCTTAGGGTAAAACCGTTTTTTTCTGTATTGCGATTTGCAACTGTTGCCTCTTGCCCATTCCCTGGGTACCCCTGGGAAGAATCTGGCTCTATCTTCTTTACTGCCCTCCATCTGTATTTATACACAGCGATAAGATTCCCTTGATCCTTCTCTTCTGCAGGCAGAAGAATCCCAATTTTCAGCCTCTCCTCTTTGTGGCAGATACTCCAAACCGTTAAGCAAGTTAGACCTACACTTATGGGGTTCCCATAAGGTTTTGCTATTGCAAGCAAGACTGCTATTAGAGTTCTTTGAGGACCTCATGAAAGGATTATAGGAGTGCATGTCTCCAGTCTTACGAATTTATTCTGCTAGAGTGCTACTCCAAAAAGCAGAGATAATTCTTAGGTTGCCAATATTGGCCTCAAGTCCTTTCCTCCTTCAGTTTTCTGTAGACCTTATAGATTTTGAAAGTACTGGAAAGCAAACATTATGTCTTGCTTGCTGATTGTTTGAAATTTTGCTTGTTTTCTAATTATGATAACTTAATATTTCAAAATCAATCAAGGCTCAGTTTTTATTTTCAAACAAGGTATTTTGGTAGATGCTGGTTAGCCAGACTAATTCTCTGATTTCCATATGTTTATTTCAATTAGGTGTTGACTTCCCTTTGGAATCACTACTCTAGTAATTAGCGTTTTTTGGTTTTGTTTTTCTTCTTCCACTACTTTTCCAACCTTATTTAAAAGTTGCCTGTAAGCTTTTGCAGAGTATTACAGCATTGTGTTGGATAACAGCAGAGTTCTAGGGTTTAGTAGCAATTACTTGTTATTGTTTAACCAGGATTTTGCAATTTTGCATATAAAATTGCTTTATGGATGTATTTGTTCGTGCAAGGTCTTCACACCTTGTTTCTCCATATTTAGCAACAGCTCTGTGTGTGTCCAGATTGCATTAAAACATTCGAAGATGCCTTAGTTGTGCAACAAAAAAACCCTTTCATGGCTAATGCGGTGACAGTCTTGTATACTTCTGGCTTTCCTTTCAGTGCTTCTGTGTGGGTTAGCTTTTTTTTGACCAACTTTGGTGAAATAAAAAAAAAAAAATTGTTTTTGCCTTTTATGTTGGATTTGCAGGGGAGAAAAGTGAATGAGTCCTTGAAATAAATGGCTTATACTTGAAATGAGTCAATTTCAGGACAGGATCACTGCAGTGGTTACCTAGTATTTTAATGAAATAAATCTGTATTTACAGTTTGTGGTAATTCAGGCCTTTCATCACTTTGCTGAGCTCCCATGGTGTTCATTGAGTGCAGCTGTTGTCCTCTGGTTTCAGTAGGCCTGGAGTGCCTCGGGACCCTAGTGCGCTCACCATCCAGATGCAGTGACACTCTCACACACACGCTGTGGAGGGCTGCCAGCATGGACATTGGATTGCATCAGTCTGTAATGCCCATCGTGTGCCAAGAAAAATTGTGACTGTCATATGGTCTGGTTTTTTGCTTCATGGCTCACCACTGATCCAGAGAAGCTGTTGTTTTAATTTGCTTTGCCTATAGCCATAACATTCTCGGTGAAGACCGCAGATTATATAACATGATGCGTAACCTTTGACTAGGATTTAAATTTAGAAATACAGGAGAGATTTTGGAAACTTTAGACTGTTTTAGTTACTCAGTTGCATAGCTAACATCATCGCTCACTTGAGATGGTCTTGCAGCAGATCACATCTTTAATGCATTAGTAAAGTCACAGAGAAAGCTGGATATTACTGAGCCTTCAGTATAGCTTTCCCTTGTCATGGATGGATAAACAACAAAACTTTTTATGGGGTAAATCCTATAGCTCCCAGAATCTATTGGCCTTGGAGAGGAAATGGCTGTTCTACAACTGGTGTTGTATTTCTGCAAAGTTAGAACTAAGTAAATTGTTGAAAGTTCTTGCCTTACTAAAGTTCATCAGCCACATGTTATGTTGTTTGTAGAACCCTGGTTATGAAATTCTGATTTTTTTCTATATAATAAAATTATATTCTATAGTAATTTTGTGTATAGAAACATAATTACAGTCTAAAACTGTGCGTTCTCATATATGCAAGGGTTGTTGATGCTCTCCATATCCACATCAAGTTAACTGTCCTAGTTTTTACCGCAGTATGACTTTCTTGAGACATTTTCTATCAATATATTTTGTCTTCCTGAATAGTAAGATGTTCTTGATAAGAAAAATGCATTTTAGTATGGAAGTACTCTTAAAATTGTGCTTCGTGTAGACTTTCTAAACAAGTACGTAGTTAATAAGTTGATTTTCTGGGAATTCATAGTTGAGAGACATACACATCTCTTTAACAGCCTTTCAAAATAGTTGCTAGTAAGTTAGTGCTTTGGTTTGGGGTTTTTTAACCTTTTTATAGGTAGATATCTCTGAGGACTTTGATTTCAGTCTTTTGATGCTGGAGAATGTAATTACTTTTGAACACATTAAAACAAGAGTTTTCTACATTTTTGAAAATATGGTAGTATTGATTTAGTGTTGTACTTGTATTTTTAATTTTTTTATTATTGATACCACAGCGGCTGATCTCTAATCAAATGTGTTTAGGGTTCTGGTTTTTTTCTCCACTCTGATTTCTTGAAAGTAATAGAACATGTGCATGAGTATCAGTTATGCATTTATCTGCAAATTAATAAATAAGACTGATTACCTACAACTGTTTATGGTATCAGTTTAGAGCCCTCATCTGTTGTGGCTCTACAAGAAAATCTAGAAGAAGAGTTTTAAAGGATAAGGTGCTGTCCCAGGCAGCCTTAACGCACTGTGTAGCTCACACATGCAAGGTGGAAATTACTGTCACTGATGAGTGGCAGCATAAGAGCAATGTGTGCAGGTTTCTGGGAAGCTGAGTTGCGCACAGCACGAAAACACGAAGTGTGTACCTGTGTGTCAGTTCTTGGTTTGTTGTAATGAACTTTAGTGTGTGGGTTCTGAATTATTAATGCTGCAGATGAAGGGACAGCTGGAGTCCAACAGGTCTGTTTAGCTCCAGTGCTTTGTTGATGTAGTTAGGACTTGCAATTCCTGATGGCTTCTGCAAGGATGCAGCTGTAGCTGTGTGCTCCTGGGGGAGTATTGTAGCTGTGCTGTTGGTTCCATATGGGTCTGCCCACCTCTGGATGACCATACTAGGTCAGTATGTGGTGGTTTGTGGAAGCAGGCTCTTGGTTTTTGCCTGTAGTTGGGTTCTTGGGAAGGCTATTGCACTGAGCTGAGATCCATCTGGATCTTGCCCCTGCTATCATAAAACATAGTGGTTGGAAATAGGGAACCAGTATCAGCCCTCGTTTAAGTATGTGTAATTTAGCTATCTAACTCAATTTAAATTTAACTGACTTGACTGCAGCAGAGCCACTGAGCTTGGTCTATTGCTGTAGGACTGGTTTTGGGGGCATATGTTGCCTGTGGCAGGACAGCAGGTCTGAGCTAGCTGGCCTAGTTGTAACCTACAGAGTCATCCATATGTGTGATGGACAATTTACTGTGATACTCCGAAGTCATGTTGCGCTGCAACTGTTACATGGCAGGACTCAAGCTGTGGAATACCTGAATGATGCACTTCTCTGTTCATCTGGTTTGTTGGTGGTTTTTTTCACCTTCCTGTTACCTGGAATAATGGATTGTTGTTTGTACTGAAAACAGAATTGCAGAGACATGTTTAAATAAAGTGAATGAGATGTGAGGAACTGTAAGTGAGGGAAAACCCTTGGGCAAATACAGCATTTAAAGTGCTGAGTAAGCTAAATTAGGCACCAGCCAGATGTTACTTTGCTCTGCCCAGCTTTGGTATAATGACAGGAACCCTATCTTTACATTGATGAAGTGGTCCTGAAACACTTCTGCACTGGGTTAGGTGCTGCTCTTGTGAGCCAGCTCTTTCAGTATTGATTACAAGAATGTTATCTAGCCAGCTGTAATAAAGATAGATACTGACTTTATAAGCTGTATGAAAAGTAATTTCTGTTCTGAGATTTTTCAGTCATTTTTCATGCTATAGTTGTCTTTTTGATATTACTAGCTTCATACTACTGCCACCACCTTCAGTCCTTTCTATCACCTCCAGTTCCAGATGAAGTGTTTCCTGTGCTGAAAGTGCTAGATACGTGTATGTCAGGAGTTTTAGATATTTGGTCTAAATTTAAAATGAAATGCTGTACTTCTTGTATTACTTGAAAAAGTTCAAAACATAAATTTGTATGCTGTGTTGTCTTTATAAAACTGAATGGTATCCAGTAGAGGCTGGTTAAAAAAGTTGAATATCTTTGTCTCACGCTGTTTACGTATGAAGTGTGAGTAGCAGGGTGATGTACACTGAAGTGTACATCACCCTGCTACTCACATAAACTTCAGTATTTCATAATTGGTGGTGGTAAGCAAACCCCATGTTATGTTGTCAGGGTCAAAAGAAAAATTTCTTGGTGAATTCTGTGTTTCAATGAAATACCAGAATAATGTTTCAAGTCAAACACAACATGATTGTGACTACGTGTTGTGGTTTAAGATTTCTTCTTGATTTATAAACAAACCAACCAACCTAAGGGAGTTCCTGCATTAGTGATGGCAAAAGAATATCAAAGAAACTTGGCAATTTTTCATTTCAAAGCATTTTTACCATAAAACATGTTTCCCTTTTAAAACAATTTCTCTGTTAAATTTTTGAGGAAGAGTGAGGTTTGTATCATGAACATCTGAGAAAGCATATGTAACAAAATGTTCCTGCTGAAATGCACATAGCTTTGAAGAACTGCTGCTGTTGTGATTTGGAGGCAAGATTGCTGCTTTTATTAGACACGTTATGAGCCATCAAGGATTTTAGGTATCTATTTTGCATGGTTACCTGAATTCTGAATTCTGCTTTCTATTGGACAGGCTGATTTCACTCCAGAAGTGTGTAAATGTTACCTTATAACAATGAGTGCCTTAGAGAAGCTATAATTTTTAATTATTCTTTTTGACGTTCTTGCACATCCAGTTTCAAGTAGTACTGGCAAGCTACTGTCATATTTGGTTAACAGACTCTTACAAGCAGACTTTTGGGAGTCACTTCAATATTTGTCTAAAAAGCTTTTGTATAAGCAGCTTTCTCAAACTTTGTGAATATGCAGTATGTGGTTTCAAGCAGAGTCTGTCAGAAGTCTCTAGCTATTGATCATTCATGCCATAACTTCCTGCATGAAGATAATTTGTCCCTTTCTTTTCTTCTTTCCTTGCCTCTTGCCAGGAATGGTGAAGTCAAAGGTGAAATTCCTTCTCTTGGCAACTTAAATTTTGGCTTTCCAGCCCTTGAAATAAGATTGTATGTGTATATAGTACTTAATAGAAACCTCTCAAGTATTTTGTTTTGTGTATTGCCAAAGCAGCTTTGGTCACAAAGGCACTCAAATAATTTTATTAGACACAAAAGAGAATTTTGTTGGAAAATCTATTTTCACTGCCAGAGGAGTGATGAGTTTTCTCAAGGGTACTTCAGAATAAGAGTTCTCCTACTGTAGTGTTTGTGATCAAATTTGGTATACTTAAGGTCTATCTGCAGTACTACACATGGCTTGTGTTACTGAGTGAGTGGTGTGAAATGTAAGCTGTTATTAATTTGTGCTGTATATTTGCTCTCCTTCTGATTCTAGGTATTAGCCTTTGCAACAGGGTCTCAAATGTTTGCTAGCTGAATACAATCTATTCCCGTTCTTCTTTAAAAGCATTCCTTTAAAAACTAGCTTTTATCATACTGTTCAATGTAGAGCTTAAAGTTGTAGTGTATCTAGTGTTGTGTGGATTAATCATATGTCCTTAATTTTGTTGCTGAAGTTCCAATTGTCTCATTTTTTATTGTATTAATGTTGCCTTGATGATGGAGTGCTCAGTTGCCCATTTAAGGATGAATTTGTACAGTCTTCAATTCACAAGTGATCTGTGCTGATTGGACTGAGACTTGTGGTCCGTCAGTGTTGTATTATCCGTTCCCATTGCAGTGGAGTTGAAAATAGAAGTATGTGACAATCCATGTGTCATAGCAAGTTGATTTATTAGTCTTTCTCTCCTTTCTGAAGAATTTGGAATTACTTTCATTTAATTCCTGACTTACTTGGATTTCTGTTCAGAAATTTCTCTGCCAAAATCCAAGAATTCAAAAACCCAAGTTTTTTCTTGACTATTTTCCTTCTCTTCCAAAGTATATGTAGGCTTCTGAATTAAACATTTATCTTCAGCCCCATACGATGCTCATCTGAGGCACTTCTGGCTTGCATGAGTCAGCATTCCATCTCGTGATAGCTCTGGAGATGGAAAGACAGAAAGTGCACAGGACGGTAGACATGGATATGCCTTGCTTGTAAGGGCCAGTAGATGATCAGAAGACTACCAACAGAAAACAGATTTGCTTCTAACCAAATATGTCTTTGGTGGTTGCAGCTAAACCAGTTTAACATCTCCATTCTGGCTTTTTCAGATTTTACTCTTTGAGAGCTGCGTTCATGCCTGAGCACCCCAGGTGCCACTCTGTCGGTCTGTCTGAAATTTTAGTAACTCATGAGCAGTGTATTTTCTCTAAGTTGTTTTTGAGCTGTTCTGAAACCATTTTTAAAAATGTTTATGCTTAAACGGTTACAGTTTCTTAGCTCTCCACCTTTCCACTCCCCATACTTTTTTTGTCACCTTTTCATTACTTCCTAAGGTCAGTCATGAGAAGAAAGTGTCACGTTAACCTAATTCAGCAAGGCATTGTCTTGTGCTTGAAGTAGAATACCTGTTTTCTGTTGGATTGAAGTGTTTCTTCATACCAGTGTTTCTTGTACATACTCTAGAGATACCTGAGTCAATAAAGTCATTTGCCAAGGGCATTTCTAGGTCTAGGAGTGGTTTTGCTTCAGAAAGGTGGCATGGTCTCTTGCCTTTTTCATGGAGATTTTATTTGGTCTGTGGTGTTTTCAGTGATGTAAGGGGCCTGAAAATATATTAATGTGGATGGTAATTTTGCAGTTAAAAGGTTCATTTGTAAAAGTCTAGAAGAATCTGTCACAAGGTTTGAAATATGGTACTGCTTGGATGGTGAACTGTTGAAGTTTAACAGTTCCATTTTATTAATTGCCATTTGTGCTTATACTTAAGAACTTCTCAACCTTGTAAGTCACAGGTGACAATTCTAATGTATAAAACAAAGTGGTCCAACCTTATTAATGGGGTTTCTTCCCTTTTAGGTTTGGTATTCACCCTGTGGCTGGCCGTATGCCTGGTCAGCTGAATGTACTGCTAGCAGAGGCTGGCGTTCCCTATGATATTGTACTGGAAATGGATGAAATCAATGAAGACTTTCCAGGTTAGCATGTGAGCCATAAGTTTCCAGTAGATTGGATGATTTATTTGATTCTGTTTTTGCACTACGCAGGGATTTTTAACAATAGAAAGTCAAGAAGTCAAGTCTTCAGTTTCTCTTTGTAGAGGACTAGAGGTCTTTTTTTGGGGAGGGAGGTGGGGGGAGCTTTTTTTAATTGCTTGTGGCTGTGAAGTAAATGGGAAATGCTGTATCTTTATTATCTCTGTTACTGCCCCATCCCCACAGAGGAAAACTATTGTTACTTCTTTAGGTATTGTGGATGACTTGACCCTGTATAGAGTCTTGCAAACCTGTGTAGCATTGTACTGGCAACTTCTTGCTTTCTCACATCTTTATTTAAAAGGCAGAATGTTTCTGGTAAAAGGTTTTTCAGAAGAATATTCAAAAGAAAAGCCAGACATGAAAGTGATGATACTATGTGTGTATTCAAAAGGATTTAAATTTTGTGTGGCAGGGTGGTCTAATAAGTCCCTTGGAATTAGGCTGTGGATGGTCGCAGTTTGTTAGAGGTAGCTGGCAGCACATTTGAACTCTCACATAAAATTTGCCTGAGAAGTTTGTAAATACTTGTGTGCATGCTGTCTCCATAAATGTTTGTAGAGTACTTAACCATTAGGGGTTCTTCTGCCTAAAAAGATCAGATTTAACACAAAGATGTGCATCAGCCTTAGTGTTCAGGTTTCAGATAATTTTTCATCGGTGTTATTTTCTTTGCCTTGCTGCAGAAACTGACTTGGTCCTTGTAATTGGTGCAAATGATACAGTTAATTCAGCAGCTCAGGAAGATCCGAACTCTATCATAGCTGGAATGCCGGTTCTTGAGGTCTGGAAGTCCAAACAGGTGAGATTACAGAGTTGGGTTATCATGTACCTTTAGCAAGCTTTTAAAAACATGGTTTATAGGATAAGCTCACAAAATTCTTCCACTGTTCTGATTTCCACAAGAAGCTTTTCTCCAAGTTGTCTGACAAAAGGGTTAGTGCTTTGCAAGTGTGACGCACTGTTCATGATTTTATAATCATCGTCAAGTGCTACAGTGAGACTAATGATGATCTCAACAGAAAAGATCAATTAGACTGTTTATACTAGAATGTGATTAGAATAAATGGTGGTCTGCTTACATCCACAGCCCTGAAACATATCTGTACAAATACCTGTTTTGTTGAGTTTATAGTCGACAACTTTAATACTGAAGTGGAAATACAAGAGCGAATAATATTCTTAAATAAAATATAAAATAATAATTAAAAAACAACACCCCCCCCTCAAAAAGCCAAAACCCAAAAAAACCCCACAAAACAACAACAAAAAAAAACCAACCCCCAAAAAAACCCCCAAAACGATGCGTGGTTGAGTTGAGTAGAGAGCTTAGACTGTCCAGGTTGAACCAACAGTTCCATTACCTTAACAGTTTTGCTCTGATCTAAGGTACATATATTTGTGTTTCCTTGATGTGAAATCTTTGATACTTTGTTCTGAATGCCGTCATGGCCTCAGTTGTTCTGTGAGTTATCCATTCAAGTACTCAGTCACAGGCATATACATTTATCAGCTGTGTGTGTAACTATATATTGCAAATTTAGACATAAACATGAACATAGTTAACATAAATCTTCTCAGTTTCTTTGCTGAAGGTGCCACGGTTAACTAATTTGACACTTAATAGCTAAAACTGAGGGTTTTTTTATTTTAATGTCCCATGTATGAAGTAATACAGATCAATAGTAAAGAGACTGTTGCACCAAGTATTTATGTGAACACTTACCTGAATTGTGTTGCTATCAGGGAGTTGAACACTTCAAAATGAAAGTCTCAAAACCCTTCAATATTATGGTCATCAGAGGAATCTTGCTTTGACTTTATTACGTTGAATAAAGTAAACGCATGTGTAATGTCCACAATCTCTTCATCTGAAATATAACATTGTGTTTAACAACCAAATATTTCTGAAATTGGTCTGGATCAATTTACCTGCTATATTAAAATTTGGAATACAGTTTCATAGCAGTGAGCATTCTGTTTTGGTCTGAGATGTCCCTTCCTTTATTTGTGGAGCTTGGTTTTGTGTTGTCTTTGTTTGAGGAAGGTGGCTGTGCTTTGCTGTTTCAAACATGAACTCTTTGTGTGCAGGTGATTGTAATGAAGAGATCTCTGGGAGTTGGTTATGCAGCGGTGGACAATCCCATCTTCTACAAGCCCAATACTGCCATGCTGTTGGGAGATGCTAAGAAGACCTGTGATGCCCTGCAGGCCAAAGTCAGGGAATCGTACCAAAGCTAAATACTGATTTATATTGTGCTCATATTTCTGACTACAGTTTTGTCACAGAGGTCACAGAAAATGAGAGGTGGAAGAATCTCTCACAAGGCAGCTGGCTTTTGGAGACGACTGCATTGACTCCTAGGAGATGTAGTTCAATCAGGGGATATAGACTTTCATAAAAAGATGGGCAGATTGGCCCTTCAAACTAAATCTCCAATGAGACAATGCATAAAAGAGTGAAAATGTTCTTTTTAAGGTCAACATTGTGTTGTTACAAGAAGGAACTAATAACTCATAGCCATCTTTAAGTAGTTACTGACTTCCTCCTTACTGTCTGTACTTCTGTCATGGAAATTCACTAAAAAATACTATGCCAAAACTGTATTCAGTCTTATCATCAAAGCTGTTTTTTGGCTGGTATGGACAGTGCAACTGTTGCTTTCATCAAAACTTAAAAATAAATTTCAAACAGATGCAAGCAGAAGCAAATCCTTGCATGTCCCTTCGAACTCAGGACATTCTCTAAAACAGATGCTTACATGATTTGAGATCTAAGCATAATGTTCTTTTTCTTTTGGGGATTGTATGGATGCTGTGAATGAGGAACATTTTAGGAAAGTTACTTTTCTTTAAAATACGGTTCCACTTTTTTATGGTGCACACTTACGTTAAATGAAACACGGGATATCAGGCACTTGCCAAATAATCTTCAAGTCTGACAAGGAAATGTACATTTACTTGCAGTGCTTAACTATTTTAAGCAACTGCTAAATTCTCCATCTTTTCCAGTCGTTGCCTTTTTAAGTGTCTGAGAAAAAATATGGTCCAGTTCTGCACAGGCAGAACATCTTGCTTACCTGATCTGTTCACAGAATTTGGACCACAGTGTTTCAGTTTGTTCACTTAGACTTCTAATTGTACTTACTACTTTAAAACTTAGTGATGCTTTCTTAATTACTATTCTTGTGATGCTGAAAAAAACACTTTTGAACTCTCCCTCTCTATTCTGCTTGTGAGATCCCACCTGGATTGCTGTCTTCAGCTCTGGGACCCCCAACACAAGAAAGATGTTGATCTGTTGGAACAAGTCCAGAGGAGGCCACTAAGCTGATCACAGGCAGCTGAGCATCTCTCCCGTGAAGAAAGGCTGGGATTGCTCAGCTGGGAGAAGAGAAGGCGTCGGTGACACCTTGTAGCACCTTCCAGTACCTAAAAGGGGCCCTCAAGAGGGCTGGAGAAGGACTTTTCACATGGGCGTGTAGTGACAGGACAAAGGGGAGTGGCTTCAAACTAACAGAGGACAGGTTTAGATTAGATGTTATGAAATTCTTTGTGTGTGGGTGGTGAGGCACTGGAACAGGTTGCCCAGAGAAGCTGTGGATTCCCCATCCCTGGCAGTGCTCATGACCAGGCTCTGAGCAACCTTGTCTAGTGGAAGGTTCCCTGCCCATGGGGTTCCAGTTGGACCTGGATGATCTTTAATGTCCCTTCCAACCCAAACCATTCTATGCTTCTATATTTAAGATGCTGGAGTTCATTAGAATTTTTTAGAATAAATAAGCCATTGTTTGGACACCACAGAAACATACTAAACTTAAAAAACAGTGTTTTGATTACTTGACTCCTCACTAACCTAATTAAAAGCACTGTTTAATTTCCATAAGTCCAGAAAAGTTAAATTATGACATAGATAGCTGTTTTGTTTTTATTATATTAAGTATACTTGAGTGAAATTCAAATATTTGCCTAGTAACATGAATTTGGCATATTTCAATAGTGATGTAGCAACTGACCATGGTGACAAAGGCAAAATAGAAGTAACTATCCTTGTGTTAGAAAACATTCATATCTAAAGAGGACAAAGTATTAAGAAGAAAGTCTTGAAATTAATCCATCTTGGTTGATAGAACAAACATTTTTTTTATTACACCATGCATAGAGACCTCATATAAAAGACACCATTTCTTCTTGGCTACCTCTGATTTTATGTGAAGATCACTTAAAACACAGATTTTGAATAGGTAATACATTAAAAAATGTGACAATATACAGCAGATCTATAATTTTTGCAGATCTCTTTTTTATGATTTGACATAAAAATTATCATGCAAGCATTAATATGTTGTATACTGCAGGAAAAGTCTTGTAATTGAATTTTAATTTAAAACACTGTGACAGCTGTGTTTGAATGTAGCATGTATGGCCTCTTGATTTCATTGTGTTCAACTTTTCTTTCAGGTCTGCAAAAAATAGGAAGGAAATGGGAGAAGAGGGAAGGCAAAGAAATAATTCTCCATCTCTCTCCCTCCCAACTAAGCAAAAAAAAAAAAGGGGGATTTGAAGGGATCTAACATCCTAAAGCGTTAATTTTTGTCTTGTCAAACTTGAAGTATCTAGCTGCAGTATGCATCATGTCTCTGCTCATAGATAGCTAATAAAAGATCTAGATTTCTTTTAAAAATAGCAAACAAGGGAGGGGGAACACTTTTTTTCATTTGTACTCAGAAAAAACCCCATACTGTTACTTTGGATCCGTAGTACCAGGGTTCTCTTTTAACATGTGCTTTACCGTGGAACAGTAGATAATTGTTGAAGTGCTAATAAAAAGTCAGTTAATTTTCTCTGTTGATCACTGTCTTTGTTTTCTCCTGTTGTTTTTCCTGAGTAGTTAAATAGTCCAAGATTACTATTGAAAGTTAAGAGAATCAAAGTGCTGCCAAAGGATGTTGAGATTGAAGCCTGTAGTGAATGGAAATCATAATAAAATATTCTTTTTCTTTTTTAATTGGATTGGTTCTTTACATTTTTTCGTTCTAGGTATGACTGTCACCTGACGGTAGCAACTTCACTTAGCTTTTCTAGTAAAGGGAGAGAGTTAGACAACTGAGAGTGATTGAACAAGATATGTGTTGCTTTTTTGAGATTAAAGAAAAGAAATGCTATAACTGACTGGTCTGAGTAGTTAATTTTCCAGTGGCTGAGGTGTGAGGGGGATCCTATCCCTTTCAGCCAGCTACCCTATAGATTTGCTTCACTTGTTATTTAGTTCTGCGAGACTGTTGAGTTGATTGCTGTGATGATTTCAGTTTCTACCTTCAAAGTAAGTGATAAGTGAATAATTTTAGCCATCTGGCAGTCTCTGCAGTAATATCACAAGTCTGACATGCAGCTTTCATGTTTTCCTCAAGCTTTGGTGAAGCCCAGACTGGAGGTCTCTTCCAGAGGCTGCAGCCTGGAGTAGACTCGTGAAGTAACCTGTCTTCCCTCTTGACGGAGTATCCTGCTTGGGAAGCATATCCACAGAGCCTGTGGATGTAGTGCGACAGAGGGTAAAGATGTAGCCTCTGTCCTGTGGATCTGGCTGCTGCTTTGAAGGTTTTCCTCTCTCTACTCTATCTCCAGCTTCCTATTATCACCCAAGAGGTGTTGGCTCTAGCCTGCCTCAGGCAGGCTATGAAAATCTGTTCAGATCATGGCAAAGCAGTGCAGCAAGAATGAGAGTATGCAGGACACTCATCTCTGTTCAGCTGTGGGGCTTCTGCAGTTTGCAGTGTGTGGCTATGACTCACTGAGACAACTTTATTCTTTGCTGTGCTGTTTTGTTTTGTTGTTGTTTTTTTTTTTTCTTTTTTAAAAAAATTTATTTCTTTTAGTACAAATTGTTGCATTTCTTATGTTTCAGAGAAATTTAGTTTGGAAAGATCCCAGAATTTGGCCCAGTTCCCTGCTGAAAACGTCCAATTTGATTAGACTGGTACAAGCTTTCATTTGAACATCTTGGTGGAGATGTCAGCCTCCCTGTTGTTAACAGTGCTTGATTCTTACAGTTGGGAACAAAAGACTTTTTTAAAATTGTAATTAGAATTTCCTTTTCAACTGTAATTAGAACTTCCTTTACTGGAATTGCCTGCAACCTTGGGAGACCAGTTTGCCCAGTTGTCCCAGTCTCCAGCAGCATTTCATACCCTTTTTCAGGCGGGTGTGCTGGTGTGCTCCCCCATCTCTGGAATGCATTAATTGTGCAAGCATCCTATTCCCTCTGCAATACCCACCTGGTGTTCTTATCTTAGACAAACCACATTGAACATCAGAGGTGGCTGAAAGGGAGGGGATGTGTGGGGGGAGGATGGACTGAAAACAGAACTAAAGTCCAACTATCTTTCATCCCTGTTCCACTCTTCTTGAGCCAGAGACTTATTTAGATCAGAAATTAAATTTATAAAATGTGGTATTTCTAAGAAACACACTTCTTTCGATACTGAGAAGTACAAATTTTTTTGTGCTGTTAAATTTGCTTTGAAATTTTTTGTAACTAGGAGAATTTTACTGTTTACATAATGACAAGGTTTCTGTTATGTGATCTATCAATCTGTCTCTCAAATTCTTGCTTTAGTCTATGATGTGGTTTCTAAAATTCTGATCTAATGAGTCATATGTATCCCACTGTATTGGTTTAGTGCAGCAAGCATGTAATTTTGGTCCATTCAAACAGAAAAACTGGGGACTGAACCTGCTTCTGTATTTTCGTTTGAATAAAAAACCCGGCATTTGGAGTTTTATCCACTTGCTAAGTTTTGGGTGCTGTTGCAGAGCGCTCTTGGAGCACACAGACTTGTATGTTTTTGAAACTAAGCTAGAAGATACATTAGTGTCATGAAGGAACATCCAGTCTGTAGGACCAGAGTAGAAGTCATCCATAGTAAACACCCTCAAACAAATAGGAATGGATTTCATACCCTCAGCACAGAAGGCCTTGATTGCTAAGTTTGTTTCTAGAGTGGCAAAATAGCTGCCGAGGTAGTCTTCCAGATCGACAGTGATCTGTGTGTGAGAGAGAATGAGGTTTCTTCCATTCTAAGGCTCAGTTATTTGTAGTAAGTAAACACAACATTTAAATTCAGAGAAACACGCCAAATCAAGAGTGTTTTGCACCACCAGCACATGTGAGCTTTTGTGTAAGCTTTCAATTTCTGCAGGAAAACTTTGCAGGAGGGGATTTAAATAGTGGGAGATCTGAGTCCTCTGGTCTGTACCTAAGAAGTGCAGTTCAAATACTCATTTCATAAGACTTGCAGTGAGTATTGTTCCATTAATATGATTAGTGTGGGATGGTTTATGAATAAATAAATTACAAATGGTAATAGCTTGCATAATCCAACTGCTCTGTAGCTGCCCAGAGGATATATTGTATTGCTGTTTTAGCCTGTTGTGATACGTGATTCTTCCTGAGAGGAAGATACATACTTAGATGTTTCCATAAATGGATTTAGTAATATTTGAAGCTCCAAGTTCTCAAAAGGTGACGTTTCGGAGCAGCAGAAACAATCCTAAAATACTAATTTAAGGTATTACTTGAGAAATTAAGTGACTACTTTATAGCCCTTATTCAACCATGATCATCCTAATGACTTCTAAGGAAAGAGCATTTTCTCCAGGTGCAAAGATAGTGAGAAATGTTAGCTAGTTGGAAAACAGCGATCAGGAAAACGTGTTGGAGGAAACAACTCTTCTGCTTTCTCTTTTTCACTTTTGCCTGGAGACACGTTTTCCCTGAGAATGAGTGGGATCATATTCTTCAACTGAACATATGCAGAGGTAGTTTTGTGTTCTTCCTTTAATGACAGCTCATTGGTTTTGTTCTTCCCCGTACACTCCAGGGCTGGATGTAGGCCTCTACATCACTCCAAAACCTAGCACTTCAGAATCCAATTTTCTTCACAGCATGTATAAATTACATGTTAATACCCATATAGAAATGGCTGTGGGAATTCTACATTACTAATTTTTAAATTCACACCTCTTGACACTTTTTTGAACTCTGTACTGTACTTCTGCAAAGCAGTTTTAATTGGAAAAGGATATAAAACCAGCTATTAAACCTTATTTACCAACTACAACTGGTTTTGGAATATTATGTGAACAGAGTACAAAATATGTCTGCCACTTGTTTTGATAATAGGGTCAAAATGGGCCAGACAAGGGGGAAAGGAATTGTATGTCAGAGAATTAAAGGAGTCATGTTGTAAAGATCAGGCCTTTACCTCACATGTAAGTATGGCTTTAAAAGAAGGTTATACGTGATGCAGTTCTGTAATACGTGCTAAGGATGACATTTACTAAGTGTGGTGTTTTGCAATTAGACATGATACTGTGAAAAGGCTCTCTATGTCTCCTGACCATTTTTTACTGTCCCTTGTTGACAAAACCCCATAAAGCTGGTTATTATCCAGCCATTTCCCTATTAAAGGAAGCAACAAAGGAACAAGAGGACAGAAGGGCTGAAGGGGCTTCACATTCAATAAGAAGTGTCTTTGGGAAGAAGATTGAGGTTGAACTCTAGTGATGCCTTTTCCTGATATTAGAAAATGAAAGCCAGACACAGTTAAAGGGTAGGGGGTTGTTTACCTCGGTATCTTTAATAGGATCCTGTCGATCCTATTCGCCAAGGTGGAACGCGTCACAATGCACCCCCCACTGTAAATCACGTATACAAGTTACAGACCTTACACATTAACATATTTAACAAGGGTACCCAATAATGGGGCTTGGGTGGATGGTGTGATATTCTCCCCATCTGTGGAATCCTCCCCCGCCCTGGGTGGGCTAATCTCTAGTTCACAGAATATGTTCTAGAAGGGGACCTTGGCTCCCAAGATAGTAGAATGTTTGGTCTCCTGGCTATGCAGTTTCTGGGCTGTTTGGTCTCCTGGCCCTACAGAACACTAGAACTATGCTAAGTTATCAGGCTTAAAGAATTAAAAATATGCATGCTAATACTTGCGGATACATAGAACTGTGTAAAAGGTATAGAAAAGAAAAAGCAAAAATCATCTTAGCATCACCAGCACAGCATGAAATTAAGTTATTCTATTACATGGTCAGTCTAACACATAATTTAAAAAAATCCCTAACAGAATGGAAACTAACAGCTAATAAACACAAAAAGCTCAAGCAGATGTTAGAGCTGTCTCATGCAGTAGTAACTAGCAGTTGCCTATTCCCCCTATTAAAATATTACAGATGTGGGTAAGAATGGTTTTCTGATTTTACATTCTCAGAAGCTCATTTTTGTTATGCACCATGGTACAATGAACTTCAGTTTTCAAGAGTTTTATGGTGGATTTGTTGACATACGGACACAACACAGGAAGGCTCTAATTTACAGACACATGAACAATCCTTATTTTTCATGAGCATTTTGTCCCCCAAAATAGGCACTGAATGTTAATTTAGTAAACTGTATTATTTGATGTGATTGAATTATATCTGAATTTTGAAACCTGAAAAAAGTAAAATATGCCAACAAATCCAATGTGCTATGTATTGCTATAACTTTCATGTCATATTGCTGATGTAACACTGACTTACTTTTTTAAATTTTCAGAGATATCATAAACCACACTTCATACCTGGTCAATTTGGTCTGTGGAAAGTGTTAAGCTTATCCATGGGGCTGCTGAACTTTGGCTGTAGACCTCAGAACCACTTTTTTTTCTGCAGGATGATATAGCAAGTGGCATCTGTTGCCTTTTTACCTACTCATTGCATTTTGTGTTTTATGTGAAATTATCATGACATTTGGTACTTAAATGCTAACTCCTTATGAGGCATCTAGTTTCCACCTCAGGAACTAGCCATCTTTGCATGGTTTTCATGGAGCTGATCTTACAGGAAACCCTACAGTAGCCTCACCTTACTGCCCTGTGTCTCTAACTCTGCTGCCAGGTGTAGAAAAGAGACGGAGCTTCACATTTCTGCTGGACCAACTGTTGTGGCTGTTCCTAAAATGTTACTTGCCTGGTGCTCATTTGTCTTTACAGTGAGGGTGGTGAGGTAAGGGGCACTGGTAAGCCCCTTTTGTTCATTACAGATCTGAGAAGAATAAATACGGCCTGGATGGGAGATGATATGAGTGAGAGGCTTCAGTTTCAATGTGGAAACATGCCCTAGTATATTGTATTACTTTGGGATTACGTAGTCTTCATGTTAGGCATACGTTGCAATCCCTCAGGTTTGTTAAAATTAATTTTATTAAACGGTTAAGTTAAACAATGTTGGGATGAAGTTAAGGTGGCTGAAGACAAAAATACAGTTTGAAAACTTTAGTGTAATAAACAGTGTAACACTGCACATAGAAAGCCTTGCTTTGGTTATCCTGCAGATGTGTCGGATTGATCTCCCTAATGAATTGCAGTGCATCCCTCTGAATAAGAAGGAGACATCTGAGATTTTATGTCTTTGGTTGATGACATGAGAAATGAGAAAATTTTCAAGAGGGGGTGATTCTTACTTTTGTAACAGTCAATTCTCTTTCCCTCTATTCAGGGGCCAGCTCTGTGGCTTTGGGCTGAACAGTTAAAACTCAGTGTTTGGAGGGGCATGATATCCTTCCATCTCAGAAAACGTACAATGGCTTACAAACAGCAACCATTTTTTAAATAAAGTAAGTAGTAGCCTTAGCAACACATTGTTTCTGTGCATGCATTCTTCTCAAAATAATTTTCTTCAAAATTGTCAGCTCTTAAAAAGAAAAAGAAGAAAGCTGGAACTTTTGCCAGCCAGAACCTGGAACACGTATAGTCCACAGACTGGTTCCATGCTGCTCTTGTGTTTGTAAGGTGGTATTCCACCCTGAGATCTTAATAAACCTGTAGCACAGCCTTCCGTGGACAAGGTAACTTCTCACTCCAAATAGCTGTAAAAGCTTTTTAGCCTACTTGTCTCTTTAATTTAGGAACAAGTTCTAGTATATGAAAGATGTATATTTGACAGGATGTTTTGTTAGAATTGTTGCTGCAGACAATGCTTTTTCTTTCCTCAAAAAACTCCACACCAGTGAGGTGCAAAAGTTAGTATTTGAGCCTTAGTTTTCAACCAATATCTTTTTTATTCTATCTTCGAAATATACTAATTTGACTCTCCTCCAGACTTACCTAATATATTACAAAGTTAGGACAGGGAAGTAGCTCAGGTTTTGATCAGTTTGACATTAGGTTTACCATACCTGAAGACTTATGTTCTTTGCAGGAAATACCGAAGCATTCTGCCAGAGTTTAAATTCATTAATATTTTTCCATTTCCAAGCAGAGTTAGTATCAACTCCCTTTTGTCTATCTAGCTCCAAATATTGCTTCCCTCATGGCTCTTACTTTTAAGACTAGTTGTATTTGCCTTGGGAATTACTCTGATGACCTTGCTGTATAAATTTTAATGCGTTCATTTTGTGGGTGAAAATTAGTTTTGGTAATTTTCTTAATTGTCTGCGTTTTGTGTTTGAGGAGGTGGCTGTAGTTAGTAGGAATAAAAACATGGGAAAGAATTACCATGCTTTGCAAGCAATGAAATTGTGTTGAATACAAATTTAGTAGAAAGGAAAGAGACAAATAGGAGTTGGGTATCTAAAGCATCTTTTTTCCCACAAAATTTTTAGTGTTTTGTAATGAAGCTTCAACAAATAAAGACATAAGAAGATACTTTATCCAGCCTGAATTTGACACTGTATCCAAAAATTTCTGTGCTCCTTATAGGAATTACTTGTGATTTATTACGGTATTCACAATCTTTCAAAAAAATAAAAAGACATTTAAGAAATGTACATGTTGAGATGTTTATCTTTGAAATATGGCATTCATGCTCTCTCATTAATGAGTAGATAAACCATTGTCCCCTTGTGGTGTAGAAAATACTTTCAGGGAGCCCAAAACAAGGGATGGTGGAAAAGAAAGGCCCTTAATAATAGACCTTTCAGCCCCAGGGCAGGTTTGCTACTCTGAGCAGGGGAGTCCCATCTTGCCTCATGTCTGCCCTGTGATGGTAGCACTACTTTACAACAGGACTTATGATCTTTGCCACCCCAACCACTACTGAAGTGTTCAGAGTGTGGAACACGAGTTCTCACAGAATAAGAAGACCTTTAAAGGCTGCTTTGCCATCATTTATTAAAATCCTGTAGAAATAAATACTGTCGAGGTCTAAACAGTGGGGGTAGAGCGCCCTGCATGTGTGTTGCAGCATATTGTCAAAACCTAGGTTTCAGCAGATATGTATCTATACAAACACATTTTGCTCAAGTATCTATGACTCGTACATATGTTGCTGCCTGGTTGCATATTTAGAGAGTTTTTTTGAAAGCTTGTTCCAGAAACATCAAAGTTCGGTCTCTTTGGCTTAGCTTGTATTCCCATTACCACTGAGAATTAACCTCGTGCAGAATGTGTAATGGAGCAGCTATGACATTGTCTTCTGAAAAAGACCTTTCCCTCTTGGTGGGTTGGTTGTTGCTATTGTTTGGTGGTCTGCTGTTGTCATAACAGACTAAAAATGAAAGGGAGAGTTGACATCTTTTATTAGGCAACTGCTGTAGTTGGGAAAAGAATAGACACATTTTTTCAGCCCTCATTTTCTTCCTCTAGTTGGAAATGGCCTTGTACTTAGCTTTGAAGTGTGCTTAGCTTGAAATATTCTAGTCCTTTTCCAAGCTATACTGTTAGGTCTTACATTATTTCTTCTTACAAAACTTGCTTTCCGTGGCATGTCAGGCAAACCTTTATAAAATTTCTTATTGCTGTGGGATCTAAAATGATTAAACATTAATATGGTACTAAATATATCTAGCATGGGTTTTTTTTCTGGTATTTATTCTTTAATGAATGCCTATTTTCCTTTTTCTCTAGCATCAATATTTGTTAATCTTATTGTAAATCCTAACGTCTTGAAAATTCTTAACTACAAATTTAAAATGGAATGCACATGTTTCTATTGACACAACAAAAATTAATCATGTTCCTGTAACAAGCAACAGCAAATAAAAGTATATGTGCTTGCATGGTAAATAGGTATAGATCATATTCAAGAGAGGAAAAAAGGGCAAAATTTTTTGAATACTGTATTGTGTTTTTTGGCCTTTGCTGTCTTTCACACTAGAGTACTTGATTTGAACATTTTATTAAATATGTCTTTGATGTTAACTGAAGCACTTCTGCCTCTTACAGAATTACATATCTTGTAGCATTCTGTCATTACTTAACTGGATCATGGCGTCCAGCCATACCCCTGACACTCGTCCATGTCCCTAAGTGACATGTAGGACTTTTCATGGCACAAAGGGTCAGAAGCTGCCTTTTGATGGGACCTGACCTGCTTTTCTTTGCTGTGTCCTTTTTCACTGATTTCTGGTGGTAAGAACAACAGCAAGGTCTAAGAAGTCCCTGATGCTGTGACTGGGCCTTGTGCGTGTGACTGTCACAGGAATCACTCCAGAGTGTCCAGGTGGAAGATCTGCCCATTCCCATCTTCTCTGGTGTATAAATTCTGCCCAAGTGATATTATTGTGAGTAATGTTCCGGAAAACAGATTAATGAGATGATTTCCTAGGTCTTTATGTAACTATCTCTTTTGAGAAAGTTAGTATGGAAATGCTTGATTTTTGAGCTCATAAAAATGAGGTTGAATGTAGTTTATAAGTATGAAAATACACTATAACAGAATACAGAATACCCAGGAAAAATGCCTAATGTGGTTTCTGTGTTCCATTTCCTAGTCCTAGAATAGCCTTGCTGGGATTTTTAAGACATAATTTCTGTTATGCCTTCTTAATTCAGCTGTTCAGCTGTGCTTTTTTGAGAGTATTCTTGCAGCACTTTGAGAATTTATGAATATCACAGGTAGCAAATTTCATCAGACTGCCTTTGGGAAATAAATTTTCATTCTGTCTTTTAGAGAATTAGAACAAGGTGCAAAATAAATAGCCTTGCAATCAAATTGCACTGCAAACCTGAACATCAAAATCCTCATTTAAATGTGGTCTGGGCTATCTCTCTGCCTCCCTAATCCTTGTGTCAGACTCTCATGTGATTTTTCTAGTGAGGGCCTTGAAGAAGTTCTTTTCAGTCAGAAAAACTGGTTGACTTGCTTTGGGCACTTGGAGCAAACAGCGAGCAGAACAATGGAAGAAGAAAGATGAGGATGCTGGAGCACCTGGCTTGAGAGCTGAATGGTAATTGACTGTACCGGCCACTGGATGTCACTTGTTCCACATAAATACATCTAAGAAGCTAACTGTCGGGCAGCAGAGAAAATAGTTTGTGTTGGGAACATAGAAATGGTGTCTAAGTGAGCATGGGCAGCAGAATTTTTCTTCCCCTGCCTTATGCTTTTTCATCTGAAAATGAAGACAGCTTTGTTTGAAGTGACATCTTGTTACTTTGGAGCACAAGATGCTTGTGGCTGACTTTTGCCAATGCTACCCTTCTTAAGTTTGGATGCTGGCTTTTCCTGGAATGTGGAACCATGAGGCAGCCGTCAGGAGGGTCCTGTTTCTGCCACTGCAGTGCTGGTCTCCATCCCCTTTGTAGCATTGACTTGCACCATGAGTTCAGTCAACAGAAATGTGGTTTTCACAACAGCGCTTTTGATCTTCTGTGTGTAGGTTTGCCTTAAAGATGAAAACGTGGGTGTAGAGAAAGATACATCAAAGTCAGAAAAGGAAAAAAAAACAGAAAAAAAAAAAACCAAAAAGAGAGAGAAAAGATAGAAAGGAACAAAGCCCAAGAGGAAATATTCTATTCTTGAGGGTAGTTGGAACAAAATGTGTGGGCAATGTCAACACCAGTGAAATATTTACCATACTTCTGTGTATTGGCTTGTGTAGTTACACTTGATCTGGTCATGTGCTGTGCAAACAGAATGTGTACTGCCTGGGTGTACTGCCCATCTGCCACCTCCTGAGAGGAGGCCGTAGCCAGGTGGGGTCGGTCTCTTCTCCCCAGTGACAGGACAAGAGGACACAGCCTTAAGCTGTGCCAGGGAAGGTTCAGGCTGGACATCAGGAAGAATTTCTTCACAGAATGGTTGATCAGACATTGCAATGGGCTGCTCAGAGAGGTGGTGGAGTCACTGTCCCTGGAGGTGTTTAAGGAAAGACTGGAGGTGGCACTCAGTGCCATGGTTTAGTTGACAAGGTGGTGCTGGGTCATAGGTTGAGCTCAATGGCCTCACAGGTCTTTTCAAGCCTAACTGATTCTGTGATTCTGGGTGATTCTGTGATTGCATCATCTGTCTGATAGCAATCAAAAAACTGGTATGAAATGAGGAAGGGCCTTTTCCTGACTGATTCACAGATAACTGCGTCAAGTCTTTCACTTAGGTGTCAATGCACATGCAGGGAACCCTCAACCAGAGCACATTGTCCCATCAGTTCTTTTCCTGGCTGAATTTTCATCATTCTAGTATGTATGTAAACTATGTAAAAGTCTGTATAACTATGTAAAAAAAATTTTCCTAATATATTCACGAAATGTAATATAAAGACATGTAAAATAATCTAAAATATGTAGAATGCATAATATTAGCTTTATATACATATAATATCCCATAGTTAGTGAGTTTATGTCAATACAGACTTTCTGTCATGTCAGAATGTTATTCTCTACTGAAATGCTTCCTGTCTAGGTGTCAGCTCTTAAAATTTTACTGGTATTTCAGATGTAGAATGATACTTTGTTGTTAGTGACATGAGGCCTACTTCAAATAACTTCAGGCTGAGCATGTTCTTCTCATGTGAACTGAGTTGTTCTGAAGCGTTACTGCATCCTTGGAAATAAAAAACAAACAACTAAACAAAACTGTTCCCTGTCATCTGGGAAAAAACATTTTAAAAATCATCCAGTGAAAAATCAATTCTGATTTTTATTTCTAACAAAACTTGTTCAAAATTAAAATACATGTTGTTGCATCTTACAAAATTCTGTGCATTTGGCTTGAAGAATGGGAGTTCAAGTGTGGATCCAGTCTAAAAATCAGTAATTATTGTTAACGGTTTCCTCCTACTCGTCATTCCTTGAAACTTACGGCATAAACACTGAAGTGATAGTGTCTTTGCAGGGTACACGAATACATTTTTAATACAATTGATTTTTTATGTTTTTATTGGGTTTTCACCTATTATTAGTAAATTGCTATCCTGAAGTTTTATTTACTGCTTTGGACAATTTTTAGTTTTTTACAGCAGTGTATCAAATATCGCAGGTGTTTAAAACTGAAATGATGATTTTTTTCACTTCTATTTGTATTTTCTGCATCTGATGTGATCTGCCATTAAAACTCAAGTGAGGGTCACTGCATTGTAGAGCCCCCGGCAGCTGCTGCTTACCAACACTTCTGTTAGAGAATGGTTTATTAGAGAATGGTCTCTTTCCAAGGGTCTTTCAGTCAACCTGAGTGTTTTTCTGTCTGGTTTTTGATCACATCTTTTATAAAGGAGTTTTGTCTCCTCAGTTCTGCTGTGTCTTAATACTCTATAGTGAAGTTTGAAGTCCCAGGTTTTCCTTACTCTGTATAGTATAAATTTCCCAACAGCAAAGGTTGTCTCTGGTTATTATAACACCATATTAGATACCAATGGAAACAACAGAGCTTGCTTACTCTTAATTACGTACAATTCAAGCAGTGTATAATACAAACCTTTGCTAATTTTGTTTCAACAGTTAAACATATTGGTCAAATTTGGTAAATGATGCCCTAAAGGACTGTGCTACAGATTACAAGAGCTGTAGGAGCTTGTAAGCTGCTTTCTGGCACTGAATTTTAATTAAAAATACGAGGGGAGCTTTTGTAATCACACACATGTGAGGACCAGAAAAAAAAGAAAAGAAATAAAAAAACTCACCTTTAGCTTATAATTGTACACTTTAACATATTTTTTTCTTCTAACAGCTACACCATGATATTTCAAATGTTCCTAGTGTAATTCAGATAAGGAAGGAGGCAGCTATTTGCATGACAGCTGCTCCTGGAGGAAGGCTTTCATGTGCTAGGTCTCCATCCCTGCTTTCAGAAGGAGCTGTATTCTCAGTTTGTTACTTTCTGTGATGGCTCCACTGGTATTCAGTTTGTGTCCCATTTCGCATTTGGGGAGAGCAGGTGACTGCGGGTAGTTAGTGACATGTATTATGGCTTCACGTACTCCTTCCCACTTGCCTTTTGTCCTCTGAGCAGTGTGGATTTCACCACAAGCAAGCTATTCCAAGTAGTTTTATTTTGGTTTGGGCTCTTTTGTGCAGCTTTCTACCTCATATGATAAGGAATTTCAATAACAAGAACAAAGAGGTGTCAGAGTTAGTGTGTTGTGAAGTTTCCACTTCTCCCTTGCTTTGCTGGACAACTGAGGGACACCTTGCTGAATTTTTATTAATCCACTCGTCTAGCAGTCCTATAGGTCTTTTTGTTTTGGGGAGTTAACCAGTTTTAAATTACAGATGAGTAGACATAAGCAACTTGCTTGTCTTGATTTGTATTAGCTGCTTCCAAAGGAGCTCTTCCATAAGTTTCACAGATTATCTCCCACATCTGATCCATAATATTGAAAACATAATTTAAAGAAATGTTTCCTAGCTTTAAATTCATGTTATGTGAAGTCATAGGTTGGTATCCCAGCAGAAACACATGCATACAGTGGTACCAAAAATACAGCAGATCCTTAGGGTAGTAGTTTTTCAGTCACACAAGAGCCCAGGGCTGTAAATTTTACTACAGTCAGGTTACAGACACTGTAAGTGATGAAATGAAACAGTACCTCCTTGAGTTCCTCTTCATGCAAACATTTCAAACAAGCTGAGGCAAAGTGAGTAATGCATGCATTAGTGTTCTGCAGGGCGATATATTCATTAATTCTTTTAAAGTGTGTGGTGGACCTCCTTGTGAATCATGAGAAAATACCAAGTCCTTCCAACCTGCTGAGTGTCAAAATATAGTAGAAAAACTTATTTAGGTTTTGTTTTGTTCAATCTTTTTAGAGTGTGTGTGTGTCTGTGTACTTTAAGCTCCTGACAGGCTTATAATAAAAACAGGCTTTTTTCACTTTTTCAGTTCTTTTTTTTGTACAGCAAATAATGAAGCAGTTCTGCCACTAGCAACTCAGAAAAGAAGTAGAGAGAAGAAAATTTCAGGCAAAATAGTGTAACTAAAATTCATTTTCCCAAAGAAAACAGGCAGGGAGACGAGACTATCTTGTTGAGTTCTGATAAGTATTAAAATGACTCATGTTGTAACAGTGGGTACATTTAGTCTCCATGCTAACACCCAGGAAAGCCCTGAGTTTCATGTCCCCATAGACTTACCATTAAATCGGAAAAAAAGTCTTTGCACAGAGTGTGAACATCCTCTGTCAGAGGATCCAGGCTGGTTAGGTGACCATAGCTTAGAGGAAACAGGTATCTTCTTGACTCAGCTGAGCAGAATTCACTTCTCCCACTCTTCTCCCTCCAGTGAGGCAAATTTCAGCATCAGTTCTGTTATGCTTGTGTGAACGATCCCTTTGCAGCAGAAAATGTGTATTTTTGTGGGCTCAGGAGAGCTGGCCCAGCTGAGAGCTCCAGCCTGGTATTAAAACAGCCGATGCACCTCAGCATTCACATGGTCTGGGTGGATGGCCAGCAGGTAACGCTGGACTTCACGCTGCACGTCTCCGGGCACAGACCTCTCGGGGCTTGAGCCCACGAGGAATCTCTGTCTATAGAGCTGCAAGGGTTTGGAGAGGTTTCATTCCCCCCAGGTCAGGCAGTGGGGAAGGACCCACGTGCACACAGTTTGTGAAAGGCAGGCATTCCTTCCAGTGAAACTGCACAAGTGAAACTGCGCAAATGGACACTAGAATGCATTTCAACAGGCAAAGTCACGTGTAGTGCTTTCTCTAATTAAAAAATGTTTATGTGAATAATCTCTTAGGAAAATGGGGAAAAACTATCCATTTTCCCACATTTTGAACTCTAGAATGTGACCCCGATAGGAGAATTACTTTTGCCAGCAGATTTTTTTTCATGAGCAATACTCTTTGGTCTGACATTTGAAACTTGTGCCAAAACCACTGGGGTCAAAAGGTAGAATTAAAAAATCCCAAAACTCCTTTTTCCTTTCTTTCCTTTTTTTTTTTTTTTTAAGGAACAGGTATGTCTCTCTATACAGAAATTAAAGAGATGGAATGTTTTTGCCTTTCAAAAAGTTACTTATTCACTAGAAGTTTTACAGAAGAAAAAGTTATTTACACACTGGGCAAATATGTTCTGTTTATCTGCCAAAACAATTCTTGCACCATAGTAATTCCTTCTGAAGAAACAAATGTCCCCTTTCACATTACAGCTATGCATAGTTTACATTAATTTTTCCAGGACTCCACTTTAGAAAAGCTGCAGCAACACTCACGTGTTTTTCTTTTCCTTCATGTGTAAGCTGTGACCTTTTTATCATGGCCCCACGCTTATACAAGCCAAAGCGCTGGTAGGTGATAACCTGTAGGTGCTATGAAAAGTACTTTGCTAAACAGGAGCACTGCAAATTTTGTCAGAGCAAACAGTTTTACCACATCCGTGTTAGAAGGGCAGACCAGAATAGGATTTAGGAACTCAGACTTGATGCAAATGTGGGACTATGTGATCCATGAAAAACACTCTTGATTTTTTCCTTTGTTTTGGGTCCCCTTCTATCAATGTTAGGAGGCCCATTATACTTAAAGCAAGTCTCCTAACATTTGTTGTGCCAGGAATTCGGGTGTTGCCTACCAGAGAATTCTTTAAACAAAATCTTGAGCCTGGGCTGAGTGATGCCCTTGGGATGCCAGTCCACAGGGAATTCTCCCAGGACACTTAACCCCAGTGGCCCAATGAAACTGGATTCCTTTCAAAATAGATTTATACAGATGCTTTATCTTAAAACAGGATTGACATACAAAATATCAGGAAACAACTATAAAATAACCTCCTGCTCAGTGCAGGCTCTGGAAGTAGAGTGTGTAAGCCATGGTGAGACATCTTTCTCCTCAGAGGACTTAGACATTTCTCAAAGGAAGCCCTTAAAGAATGGACTTCAAAAACACCTCATACTTTTATTATATTTATAACTAACCCTGTGTTTTGGTTTGAAAGACAGGTGTCTGCCAAGGAAGCCAGGAACCTGCCTTGGAATGGAGAATACGACCCCTTTCCCTCTGAATTATTGTAACTTTGAAATTAAGGGGCTTTCAGGCAAAGATATGGGAAAAGGAATAACAGTATGTATATGGATAACAAGACAAATGAACAACAACAATGGTAACAACAACAAACAAGAACAGAAAACCCAGTAAAGTCTCTTCCCGCTCCTTAAGCACTTCCCCTCGCTGCAGTTCCGGTCACAGCCAGCAGGGGCGCTGGTGGCTCCCGGCCGGGCAGGGCGGGTGCGGTGATTCCCCCGCGCCTGCAGGGGGCGCTGTGGCGCGCGCTCGGCCGCGGCTCCCTCAGGCGGCGATGGCGGGCGGGCTGGAGGGGGAAGATGGGCTGTGGCAGGAACCGCGGAGCGGCGGCTGGAACGGCAGCGCGGGCTCACCTGCGGCAGCAAGCAAGAGGTAGCAGGAACTCGGGAGCTGTGGCAGGAGCCGCAGGGCGTCCTGGCAGGCGGGGGGTGCGGGGCTGCCGTGTAGCAAAAGGCCCCGGAGCAGTGGCAGAGGCACGGCGGGGATTGCGCTGCTGCAGCCCGGCTCCCAAACACGGCTGGGAGAGGCTCCCTTGGAGGGGGAAGGGCTCGGGGATCCCGGGGTTTCCCCTGAGGCACCGAGCAGGTGGTGAAGGGTCCCCTGTTTGGTGAGTGAGGTGTTAATGAGGTCCCAGTGCAATGGCCGCTCCCGCAAGCAGAGCTCCACTCACGGTGGAAGGCAGCAGGAGACAGAACCCCACAGCAGCGGCGAATNACAGAACCCCAGAGCTGTGGCAAATTCTCCCCGCAGTGACCGCAGCCACTTTCCTCTCTGAATGCTGAGAGAGCAAGAGTGAGTGAGGAGCTGGGCCCAGCCCCTTCCCCTAGCCCAAATCTCAGGGTATCTCTGCCCCTCCAAGAGAAACACCTCAGATAAGAGAAGTGCAGCCAGGTGCACCCCTCCCCATCCTTCTCGGGTACATCTTTTGTCTCTCTTAAGTACCGGTCGTTATTGTCTCTTCACAATAAATGGGACAAAATTCCCTGAGAGAAACAAACAGAAGGAAAAATCCTAACCCCTAACACCTTGACATTTTAACTATACCAGGCGGATTAGAAAAGGGGTGCACAAGTTTGAGTTCTGAGAGGGGAGCTGGTTCATCTCCTTCTCCGGTGAGTTTAGTGCTGTAATCAAATTTATTGCTCCTGCTGGCCACATCTCTAGTATCCCAAACTGATTGTGCACAAATAAACATCGTAACACAAATCTTCTGTGGGGCAGAGGTCTTTGACCATTACGAGTGGCCAAAGTAAAGCTGGTTTTGCTGGACTAACACCCCACAGGTACATTGCTTCCACCAAGAATTCTCAATAAAACCCAAGAAGCATTTTTTAAAACTCATAACTGCTCAGATATTCCCAATTGCATATCTTCAAAATACTTGGCATATCACTAGGATTAAGCATTATTTGCTTTGAGTCACCTGTGCCTTGGAGGCCAGCAGTTACAAGTTTGCTTTTACTCTTGATAGTGCCTTACTTTAGTGAAAAAATACTAGTTTTCCTTGCTAGCAAGTTCCTTTTCTATTGGAACTGATATGTATCGTGTCATTCACAAAAGACTAGTGACATTATTTATGTGATGTGTAAAATGTGATTCACAGAAAATCTTCATAGATTTTAGCAGTGCAGAGTGATATTATCTTGATACACAGCATTTTCCGAACACCTTGTGGAAATTGTAGCTTTCTTATGTTGTCCTGCATTTTAAAAAGAAGGTAAAAATTATCAGATATTAAAAGTGAAACACAAGTTTTACACAGTAAGTTCAAATGGAGATATTTCCTGTAAGAAATGCTTCACTTTATAAACATATTTCCTTTTTTTTTCTGGAGAAGAATTTGATCAGTATTTCCTGTGTTTTAATACTCTTGACGTATTTGTTATGATTGGTCACAGGAAAAGTAGCTAGACACTTGGCTAGTGGAAATGGAAGATGTACTATTGTTTTCATTACCAATGGTAGCTTCACTGTTAGGACAAAGGAATCTATTTTCTTTTCAAGGGCTATAGGTTTCCAGATTGCAGGTGCTTTCATGAAAAGCAATATTGATATGGTGTGTGATTAATACAAGATAAAACATTACAAAAGAAAATTCTGAAAATATTTTAGTTAGGTTTTTTTTCCTTGCATTTTTTCCTGCCTGTAGAGTGAGAGCAGGCCTGTGTGTTGGACTTTTGAAAAAAATCTATTTGGTTTCAATTACCAGCTTTTATAGAGTAAAATGTTTCTTAGAAATGCAACAACATTAGGGAACACTTAAAATTTGAACTGTTCTTTTTGCTGGAGCAATTTAAAATCACCTTAGATTTTGTATTAACTTTATATTTTTGTTTAAAATTTTATTATTAAATTAAAAATGTAGGCCTAAGCTATGCTGACACTGTCTCTTTAAGGGAATATCAGCATATAGTAAGCACTCTGGATATGCTTTAAATTTTATTATTGTAGAGGGTTTTTTGTGGGGGAGGGGAAGGCAGGAGGGATATTGGACAATTCAGAGGAAAGGGGAAGAAAACCTAACAAATTCTTGGGTACTGTCCAATTCCTGAGCTAAGCCATGAACTCCATATTTGGCTTGAAATAAGGAATTTTCTCCTCAACAGCTGTCCCTGGAGTCAATATAAACTATTCTAAAATATTTAGTTACCAGAAGAGAGGTACTACAGGAGACACAACCAAACTGTTGTGAAGCACTGGCCATTGCAAGGGAGCCCTGATTCACAGACTGACATTGCATAATGGTGCAGCTATTTCCCTGCGTGCTTCCAATGTTGTGACATGTTACATAATGAGAGTGCTTCCGAGGCACCCAAGCCATTCTTTTGGGAGGAATGACACAGAGATCAATAAAGCTGCTTGTAAGGAAGGAATGCAGATCCAGGCACGATGATAGAGGCTAGATTACCTTTCCTTTATTCCTAAGAAAACTTCAAAAAAGAAAGTATGGTGTTCACCTCTTTGCCTGTCTTGGTACTTTTTAAACACTTACTGCTCTAATAAATTATGATTTTTGGAAACTACTTTCTGATAATGGAAGAAAGCCAAAACCCTGTTAAAACCTAAATGGAGCAATAGAACTGAAAGTGCCCTTCAAGTAAAATTTTACCATTTTTAACAAACTATGTATTCAATCGAAATCTTGAAATGCTACTTAAAATGAAGCCTTAAGAAAGACAGTACTTTTCTTCTTCTACTTGTAAATCTCATAAAATCAGGACAAAAAGTTCTTTGTAATGTGCTGCTTTTCTCCTCAGGTGCTGAAATGAAACCTTATGTAATTCAATGTATGCAACTGAATAATGAACTGAGACTGAGATTACCTACTCTAGGTTGTATATTTATACTGCTAGAAAAGCAGCAACCTTACTGTGTATTTAAATAATGTATGAAAGAGGGTACAAGCAAATAAAGAATGTCAGGTAGATATAAACCAGAACTGGCTGGAGTAAGGGGAGTGTGGAGCTGCATCTTCTCTTATGGAACATTTTGCAGTCTGCTAAAAACTGTGTGTATTTTATTACCATCAAGGATGATGTCTATTGTTGAAACCTGAAATATTGACATAGAAGGCTTGGATGTAACTTCTGCAAAGCAAGTATTACCAGAACGCGTCACTGGAAAGAATGTTTTTTGCAAGATTTCTCCCCTTAAGGGCAGTTAGAAAGAATGCAATAAAATGGGTTAATTTTGAACTGAAATGCAATGATTGGCAAGAGCTGTCTCGCAGCCAATGCAAAAGATTAGGCCTGTCTTGAGGTTGAATGTCCTACGACACCAAGAGGTTGAAACTAAACTCTTTAGCTCACAGGTATTAAATAAAGATTGCTGGCAACAAACTCATTCATATTTTGGATGTTGTCTGTTTCAAATATGGTTGACCTCATTCTGTTAAACTGGAGGACTGTCTATACTGTTACTAGAAAGAGCACAGCACAAAAACCCCCAAATCAACAGCTTAACTTTTATTGCAGAAAACAGAGATGGTGTGGGAAGATGACGGTAAGGCATAGCGAAATGAGAAAAGACAGACGAAGTAAACATATAAATATATGCAATATATAAGAACACAAATAACTGGGTTCTGAAGAGATGAGGGTTTTTCTTGTATGGCCCAAAGTATCTGGGCCATATTTTCTACACTGAGGCAAAAGTTGGTATTAGATTTCTGTACATAATTGCTGTCTTTTTCAGCAAAACTATTGCTATGAATGAATGACAGTACCATCTTAAAATTATACCAAAACATAGGAAACAATTTTTTACATAAAGTGGATTGTATGTTTTGGTGTGCAATCACTTCTAAATGAAAAGGAGCCATTTCCTAGGGACAGTCTTCAAGAATGGTTTTCTCTGAAGCCATGGCACTGGTTGAGACAGCTAGCACATGCAGTCTGGCTCTCACCTCTCCCCAGCAACCGTCAGATTCCTCTGGCAGGTTGGTGGAGAGCCCACAGTAGTATTTTACATTCCTCCTAAAACAGAATGCTCATCAGCCTAGGACAGCTAATGTGACCTACAGGTAAAAGTACAAAAGGCAGTGTTGTATTTACTTACCTTTGCTGCCTGTAGCTGGTTTGGCCAGCTTGCAAAATGGTGCCTTTTGCTTCTGCCCCTTGTAGAAAAGCTGCCTTTGGATCTCCAACTTCCAACTCTCTGTGGAGAATAAATTCAATCGTGTTCAAAAGAGATTCAGTTAAATATAGGATGGATGTACAACTGGAATGCATGCTAGTGCTGTGAGTGAAAAACCTGCTAGAAAGCAGAAAACTCAAGTTAGAAATATTTAAATGCATACAACTGCATCTCTGTTGTAACCCCTAAATGAAGTTCATTCCCTGGAGATACATATTTTTTTTTGTGTGTGTGCATATTCTTCCAGTAAAGTGCTGATATTTTCTGCATCTCTTTGCATGATCTGGTCCCCTGTAAGAATTTATGTAGCATAAGACTATCCAACATTTTGAATGAAATCTCCTTGTGGAATTTATTGTCTTCAATTTTTATTTTGCTTAATATAAATTGGGCTGTTGACACTTATAATAACAATGACACAAATAATAACAAATACTATTTTAAATAGTGTGATAACTTAATTTAAAAAATGGAGGTCTTTTCTGAGAAGTTCTGAATTCAGGGTTTTAATTTAATTATATTACTTAATATATAATTTAACTTCTCTGTAAAAGTTTCAAATTAATAATGTGTGGTTTTCAAGTTCCAGACAATTGTTGATTTGTTTTGTTATGAGACCTCTGCAATGTAAGAGGTTGTTTAAAGCTGTCAATCTGCAGTCTATAGTAAATCAAATCTTATTTCTGTGAATTTTACTGAGCATACACTTACTAATAAAAATTAGCTCACAGCTATCGAATGTTGATAATTCATATCTGCTGGAATAACTGATTTTATAAAAATATCCACTAGAATGATACTTGGTACTTCTGCACAACCTGCACTCAATATGGAAGCAGGTTTATAAGTATTAATGTGATAAAATTTATGATGCCAATAACCTTTCATTTCTGTGAATGTAAAACCTTTAGTTTTAAGATTGTTCGCTGTTAGAAACAAAATTAACTGGGTGGAATTCTGCTTCAGACTCAGAAAAGCATTTCATGGGACGGTTAGGGGTTTTTTTTTATTTTCCTCTGAGGACAGCACTGTGGCCATAAGCATCAAGGTCGTAAGTAGATCTGGTTTACCTTCATTTGGTCCAACTTTGCTCGAAGTGGCCACAGATATATCAATGAGATGTATAGCTGTACTAGTAAAACAGCTCTCACAGTTCCTGGCTGTGGCCCAAACCAGCTGGTACACTCATAGAGGAGACCCAGCTGTGAGACCTTCAAGGAACAATTTCCAGGAGCTGGTTTGGATGCTTCTACCCTGTTTTCAAGGACAGGGGAAGGGGATACATGTAGTGTGCTCTGTGCATGGTTGTTGGCCTCAGGACCAGCAAACTGTACCAGTCCTGCTGTGAATATAGCCAAAACATCCAGCAAGGCTGAATGGAGCACTCTGCCTCTTGCTTATAGAAATCTTTCGTGGGCAGGAACAATTTATCAGTACCTTCTGGAAAAACACCAAATAGGAAGATTTTGTTATGCCCCAGGAAAAAAAATCTGTGCACAGCACTTTATCAGGGAAGTGTATTTTGCAGGGGTCTGCTCCTTAGCAGCTTATTTTCTCCCCGTTCTGCTCTTCTCTTCTCCTCTCTGAGAAACTGTGGTTTCTTTTCCGTTCTGGGCCTTATTTCACTCCTGACATGAGGTGGGACTGTTTCTTTGCAGATCATGCGCAGCTAACACACCCCAGGATATTACTCTGCAGAGTCTCTCATAAATGCAGGTGGACAGACAGCTCCATTTACCTCTCCAGCAGATGTACTGTCTCTTCCTAGTAGCTCATCCCACTGAAAAACATAGTTTCTTACCTACTTTTCATCCCTTTCAGAAGAAAGAGTGAAAAAAATTTCCTCAAATCTTATGACAGTAGTACTGTAGTGAGAAAATAATATATAACCATGAATTTTGTACATAAAATATTTACGGTGAAATCTAAGATTCTTTTCCCTGAGCTTCATTTCACATTAATATGTGCCAAAATCAGGACCTGTAACACAGTCTACTGATGATATCAGTCTCCCAGAGAGAGGTGGGTCCCCAGGGCACCAATTATTTCAGTTATAATATATTTGGCATTCCAATACCTCCATCTGAAATTCATAATCTCCAGGACTAAGAGGTCAAAAAAACATTTGGAAACAACTGACAAAGGCATTTTCTTGTTGTTACTGTTTCTGGCATTAGTGTGGAGACATTTGTCTTCTGCAAACTTTAGTTCAAAGTATTCTGCCACTGCAAATCTAGTCCAAATCTTCTTGTGAAGAAACTAGTATCTCTTGACTAGACCTTAAAATTGAGACTATTCATGGCCACACTACCTTCTTTTGGGGTCTTCCCAAATCTGACAGGCTAAGTAGGGTAGGGCATGTTGGGAAACTTCTGGGGGGAGGCTGCAGTTGAAACTAGGGGCAATCAGCAAGTTGCTTTTGTCATAGCTTTCCTGGGCTTGCACTTAGTTTTTCATGCAGCTTCTCATTTCTCAGTGTGACCAAAGCAGTGTCTGGTCATGTACCCAAGTTCAGCTGCCAGGTTTTTGGGTCACTCAGTGGTGTGTCAAAATGCTTTGCATCCACACTACCCTTGTTCTTACCACATCATCATCATCATCACACGGTAGACATTGTGCAAGCTGGTTGTGAGGCTTTTATTGAGTGGATCTCCAAAGCATGGGGGCTGGGACTATCCTAAGCTGTTGCATAATGGTGTGGTTGTACATCTCTGAGATATGTATGCTCTGCTTTGAGGGGCCTGCATGGGCAACTCAAACAGGTGTGTTCATCACCCTCCTGCTTGCACTCGCATCGGCTGTTAATACAGCCTTGAGGGACTGCAGGGAACCCCTTTGGTGCAGAACATAAGAGTGATCACATGTTTCTACTGGTCCTACAAAACTGAGCATCTTTCCAAATCTGTTGTTTTGTGCCTTGGTTTCCCACTGATTTAAAATAACCTGCCCTTGTCTTAGAGAGGAGCTCTGAGAACAAAAGCACCAATGAGTGCAATATTCTAGGGTACCTCTGCAATAGAGGCCATTAGGGTATTTCCTCTAGTTTATGTGAAAAGTCTAAGATTTCAGATGTCCTCTATTAATTTCTTGACTTTTAAGTGTTTCACTTTGCAAATGATGTGCTAAGTAAGTACACTGTCATTTGGAAACATTCATGTTAGAAAAACACCAGCTAGGACTGGGTAGGAAACTATGGAAGGCCTAGTTAGTCCTTATATGTGTTGGAAGTTAGACACCAAATGACATATGTCCATAAGACAAATAGTTTTTCACTTTCTGAAATTTTTTTCAACACCATCAATATGGTGTAAATTTTGTTAAATAAAGGTTTTGAGTCTGTCTGTGTTTGTATTTTCCCAGGCTCTTTTAAAGCCTGAGGGAGTAATTTATAGGACTATAATTTTGTGGGTTACTGTGTTATGACCATTTATAAATGTCTCCTTAGGGCACTAAAAGGGCCAAGAATATGTAAATACAAACACAAAACAGAAACAAATACCTGCAACATGAAGAAACCTACAAGGAGAGAGACCATATGGCCTAAAAATTCAACTCCACTTAATGGCTCCATTCACCTCCAGTTGAAATAAAAACATGTTTTACTATTGACCATAGTGAAAGAAGAATTGAATGTGAAAACCTCATCTGTAATGTGACAAACACCTAACTCTGTGTTTAATTGTATTCATACTAATGTATATATATATATTTATTATTGGGCATCAGTTCTTTACTACCAAATATAACTCCTTGTTCCCCTTTCCCTCCAAGTTTAATAATGAATATTTTGCAATCCTCCTTTAGCTTTGGGCTGGGTTGATTAATAAGCTCTGCATGATTTTTTATGTTGGAGTAGTTAAAGGGAACTGTTGGCTGGGACACCTGGTGGGAGTCAGGCGCTGTGGTTCCTGTTCAGTGTTTATGGGAGAGAGATAGGTGCTCCCACGTGGAGAAATGGGAGTTTTGCTGGGCTGAGCTGCCCTGTGGAAGCACGCACCTTATTGTCCAGAGCACCCAAGAATCAGTCATGGGCAAAACATTTCTTAAGGCATTTTTACTTAATCTATGTCCAGTTCACATCAACTTCTGAACACTGATGTGGCTAGAGAGGAAAAAAAGGAGAAAATCAGCAGTAAAAAAAATCATGAGCTAAAAACTTTTCCCTCCCTCTTTCTCAGGTTTGACTTCCCCTATATTTGTTGGGGTTAAACTCAGTCAGTCCCATTTAGCCTGGTCAGATGATAGGTGGCACAGGAGGTCTGGGGTTGTGTGCATAACTGTTTTTTCTGCTGTGCTCTTCACTTATTTATTTTGTTCTGTTGCACTTTGCTTCTTACAGCATTTCCTCTGCTGTTGTTTGTTTCTCAAAATTTTTCTTTGCTGCTATTTGGTTCTTCATTATTTGTTTTTATTTGGGTTTGTTTTGAGGTTTTTTTGCTACACTGCTTCTTAATGTCTTACATGTGGGTTCCTGTTGGTCATAGTCTCTCAGGTGTCTCCCTGTCTTGGTGTGGAACACCTGGGCCTTGTGGTCCCACAGAGATGTCCCTGCTGTGTTGTGGGTCCCCTGAGAGCTGCAGTCCCGTGGGGGTGTCTCTGCTGCAGCTTTGGTCCCCTGTGGGCCACTGTTCCTCAGGGGACTGAAAGGTATGTACCATATCCCCAAAGAGCTGGCTGATCGCAAAGCCTCTCTTGATTTTTGAGCCATCTTGGGAGTCTGGAGAGGTTCCAACTGACTGGAAGGTGGTGAATGTTGTCCTGATCTTCATGAAGGGCAAGAAGTGGGACCCAGGATACTACAGATCTGTCAGTCTAATGTCAGTGCCCAGTAAAAGAATGGAAAAGATTATTCTGGGAAGTATTGAAAAACACCTGGAGGACAACATGGTCATTGGTCACAGCCAGCACAGCTTCACGAGACGAAAGTCCTGCACATCAAATCTGACTTCCTTTCATGACAAGGTAACCCACGCAGTTGGTCTAGGAAAGCCAGTTGATGTAATCTTTTAGGACATCATCAAAGCTTTTGATAGTCTCTCACTGTATCCTTCTGGACAGAATGTCCAGCTCACAACTGGACAAAACACACCATGTGATGAGTGAGCAGCTGGCTCATGGGTCAGGTACAGAGGGTTACTGTCAATGGGGTGACATCAGACTGGTCACCTGTCACTGGTGGGGCCCCACAGGGCTCCATCCTCGGCCCTGTGCTCATCAATATCTTCATAAATAACTTGGATGCAGGACTCAGAGGAATACTAAGTAAGTTTGCTGACAACACTAAATTGTGAGGAACTGTTGACCCACTCGAGGGCAGGGAGGCCTGTCAGAGAGACCTCAGCAAATAAGAAGACTGGGCAAAATCACCAACCATAAGGGAAAGTGCTGGATTCTGCACCTGGGATGGAGCAACCCTCACTGTGTGTGTAGACTGACAATAGGAAGCTGGAGAGTAGTGTTGTAGAAAGGAACCTGGGGGTCCTGGTCAATGGTGAGTTGAACATGAGCCAGCAGTGCCAAGCATGTCCTGGGTGGCTTCAGGCACAGCGTCATCAGCCAGGCAAGGGAGGGGATTGTCCCGCTCTGCTCTGCACTGGGGTGGCCTCACCTTGAGTGCTGGGGGCAGTTTTGGTACCACAATATAAAAAAGACAGTAAGCTGTTAGAAGGTGTCCAAAAGAGGGCCATGAGGGTGATGAAGTGTCTGGAGGTGAAGCCATATGAAGAGTGGCTGAAATCACTCGGTCTGTTCAGCCTGAAGAAGAGGAGATTGAGGGGGAACCTTGTTATCGTCTTCAACATCCTCATGAGGGATAATGGAGCGGCAGACACTGCTCTTTTCACTCTTGTGACCAGTGACAGGGGCCTGAGGAAATGGCCTGAAGCTCAGTCAGAGGAAGTTTAGTTTGGATATCAGGAAAAGGTTTTTTGCCCAGAGCACTGGAACAGGCTCCCCAGGGAAGCGGTCACAACACCAAGCCTGTTTGAATTCAATAAGCAGTTGGACAACACTCTCAGGCACATGGTGTGACGCTTGGGGTGTCTTGTGCAGGCCAGGAGTTGGACTGGATGATCTTGATGGGTCCCTTCCAACTCAGCATATTCTATGATTAGTAGTTCTATGTGAGCATCTTGCTTCACATCATATCTTGTGAAGTTTCTCTCCACTGTGAAGCGAAAATTTCTGGTGTGCTTCTCATTCCTTTGGAATTAGGTTCCTGAAAATACATGGAAAGGTATTCCTTTGCTCTTTAATCCTCCACTGTTAAAAATGAGTAGACCACCTAGCATACATACACAACCTATAGAGTCTGAGGCACTCCTGAGGTTGAGGCCATATGGACAAATGTCTCTTTGAAGAGAAGATATATTTTCCTTTGTTCTCTGATAAGATTTTGTTAATAACTACCTGCAAAGGACTTATGGGCCAAATCATGGGCAGTAATCCTGCATAGCACTAACTTCCCGGCTTTATAGAGAAAAATGCTGGATGAGTTAAGCTCTGTGATTTAGGACAGTGTTTTCTACGAGGAGTCTGTGAAAGACAGTTAATGAAATCAGGGCTTTGCTTAGCTTATGTTTGACATACATGTCTCCCATCTTTTCTGCAGAAACTTTGAAGATCCAGAAATGGAAAAGACCAAAAATCACTGGTTTGGGCAATTCTTCCTCTTATTACCTCTTGAGTTTTCCAAATAAATCTATTCAAACTGAGACAAGAGGCTGTGTGAGAAAGTTTAATGGGGCTGAGGCAAACAATCCTACCATCTTCCCAGCAGAGAAAACTCTTACTAAATGGTAAGAAAATGAAAAGAAGTGATGTAATCAGGAAGCTCTTTCAGCCACGCTGATAGTTTGCAGAAGGGTAGGTGCCATATGAACAATGCTGCATGAGCCTTGAAACCTCCTGGCAAGGAAATCAGTTCTAAATGAAAAATCCTTGCCAAATGCACCCTGTCATGTTTTCCATCAGTAGAACTGGATATTTGTGTATAATTCCTGTGGGATTGGAGGATGGTAATGTATACACACAGAAAAAGTTCAATTTCAAGTAGCTGCTAACATCCAGTAAACAATATGTTCCAAATTCCTTTCAGAGAATATACCAGATGGCCTTGTGACAGTCCATTTTTAACATCATTAAATGGGGAGAATCTAGGCCCTTGTTCTACAGGGCTTTGTGACCAAGGCAGGCAAAACACACAAAGCTGCTGTTGGTACAAGAGAGGAACGGAGTGGCAGGGGCACTCCCAGAAGCGCTCGAGATACACCTGTAAATTCACTGACTTTTTAAAAAGAAAATGAAATCCCTGCTCAGGGTTTTTGCAAAGCTTCACATGCTTGTGTTTGTGTTTACGCATGCTCCTAGTGAGCAGAACTTTTGGTCAGCCACATGGCGGCATTGAAATCCCTGTCGATCAACACTGTAGTTACAGAAGAAAATTCCTCTGTGTTTAAGTCACGTTTTGTTTCTCAACACAGCACAGGCCATAATCATCAGCCACCAACACACTGTAGCTCATCCAAACACACTGAATTCCCTTTCGGCTTTAAGAGTGCATGGAAGCATGTGGTCAGCCCTTGTTACTCTTACACAGCCTTTTGCTCACTTGCCATTGATGTCATCAAGCAAAGGAACTGCTCAGTCTTCATTTAAAGAGAAAGACATGTGATGGGCCATACTTGAGAGCCAAAATATTTATCCAAGAGCTTATGCAGTACTTCTGGATGTTAAATAAACAGACTTCAAAAATAATGGGAGTAACTTAAAAATGATGACTTGACACATCATAAAATGCCCCATGCTTTCCCCTTGGACTTTGAACTTTTAGACATAAGGGACATTTAGGCATTTTTAAACCCCTGCGTGAGAAACTTCATGTCATGCCCAGGTCATCTAACCTGTGGCTTCATTTTGACCACATCAGGAAAGTCTTCTAAGATATCTTTCCCATCAAGGAGTGTCTTTGGAGGCCTGTAGGGGGAGATTCTGTCTGCTTAAATTCTGTAGGAAGGATTAATTTCCTGGGCATATCAGGATTTCCATACAAGCTGAGTGTTTAAGGTAAGGGCTGAATGCCCCTCTTGTAAGCCATAAACTAAGATTCTTCATGAGCTCTGATTTTGAGAAAATTATAATGTACTGGAATATTCTTGATAAAAACTTGTGAGTTGCTACCACTATGAAAGAGAAGATGAGAACAATCATACAGTTTTGTTTGGATTACTTATGGCCCTTAAATTCCTACAGCTGTAAGTACAGTTACCTTACCTTCTCCTTACCTTCTTACTTTTTCTTTTCCTCCTCCTTACCTTCTTCCCCAATCAAAAATGAGGATTAAAAATTCTGTTATATTATGATTAAATACTACTAATTGTCAAGCCACAAACAGTACTCAGAAGTAGTTGCATATATGGCTACCCAGTGTTTGTAAGTTGATTTTCCAATACTTTCTCAAAGTGCAAATGGTGAACTTGTTTGCATTATTGCACTGTGTCTATAGAGCAGCAAGATTTTTACTGACTGCACCTACCACGCTGGATGGACACACTGGATTATGTGTATTCACATGCCTTTGGATAGCCTCACTATTGTTAATCTAATGGAATGCCTGCTAGGAATTGGCAGTGCAGTTTTTTCCAGTTCTCACAAGCTTATTTGGTCCTTATACAGGTAAAACAGGAACTCAATCTTCTGACTCCCATCAGTTAACTTCACTTCATGCTTCTCCCCTCTGCATGGAGGCTAAGATGATCTTTTTAATGATCTTTTTTGTGATTCTGAGGTGAATGTGTGTGACAGATGTTGAGTTTAGCCAACAGCAAAGACTAAAGAAAAGAAAGGAAATTTTCCCATCACTTATAAAAGAAATGGCCAGCCTTGAGGTCTGTGAAGATGGATAATTTTTTTTTTTTTTTTGGTTCTTTGTTTTGTGATTAGGGATATTTTCAAGTTGAAAACGAATAATTTGCATTGCATTACTGCTTTCAGTCCCTGACTATCTGGGCAATGCTAGAGGCAAGCACCCTCAATTATCAGTCTTGCTCTTTGAAATATGAAATAATTTCAGTAGCGGGGATACAGCTTATTTTATAAAAGCTGTCTTTGTAACATTGGCTATTCTATCACTGCTAACACTGTATACTGTTGCACACAATCACAGAATCATTTAGGTTGGAAAATATATCTGAAATCATTGAGTCCAACCTTTGACTGAACACAATCTGGTGTGTTCATAGACACAATCATAGAGTGCACTAAGTGTCATGTCCAGTTATTGCTTGAACACTTCCAGGGGTGGTGGCTCCACCATCTCCCCAAGGCAGCCCATTCCAATACTTGACAACCCTTTCTTTGAAGAAATTCATCCTGATGTCCAACCTGAATGTCCCTTGGCACGGCTTAAGGTAATTTCCCCTTGTTCTGCCACTGGTTGCCTGGAGAAAGAGGATGACCCCCACCTGGCTATAACCTCCTTTCTGGCAGTTGTGGAGAGTGATAAAGTCACCTCTGAGCCTCCTTTTCTCCAGACTAAGCACCCCCAGCTCCCTCAGCTTCTCCTCACAGGACTTGTGATTCAGACCCTTCACCAACTCCGTTGTCCTTCTCTGGACTTGTTCCAGCCCCTCTTTCTTGTTCTGTGGGGCCCAAAGCTGGACATAGCACTTGATGTGTGCCCTCACCAGTACAGGGGGACAATCATTGCCCTGGTTCTAATATCAGCACTACTGCTGATCCAGGCCAGGATGCCACTGGCCACCTTGGCCACCTGGGCACACGCTGGCTGGTGTTCAGCTGCTGTTGACCAGCACGCCAGGGTCCTTTTCCACCAGGTAGCTCTCCAGCCTCTAGTGCTGCCTGGGGTTGTTGTGACCCAAGGACAGGATCTGGCACTTGGCCTTGAACTTCACACCACGGGCCCATCAATCCAGCCTGTCCAGATCCCTCTGCAGAGCCTTCCCGCCCACCAGCAGATCAACACTCCTACCCACCTTGGTGTCACCTGCAAACTGAAGGAGGGTGCACCCCACCCCCTTGTCTAGATCATCAGTAAAGATATTAAACAGGACTAGCCCCAACACTGAGCCCTGGGGAACACCACTTGTGACCAATTGGATTTATATCCATTTATCACCTGTCTCTGGGCCCTGCCATCCCACGGGATTTTAACCTAGTAAACAGTGCATCTGTCCAAGCCATGGCCTGCCAGCTTTTCGATGGGAAACTGTTTCAATGGCTTTACTGAAGTCCAGGTAGACAACATTCATGGCCTTTCCCTCACCCACCAGGAGGGTCACCTGGTTGTCAAAGGAGATCAGGTTGGTCAAGCAGGATCTGCCCTTCCTAAACCTGTGCTGAGGCCTGATCCCCTGGTTGTTCTGTATCTGCTGCATCATGGCACTCTGGATGATCTGTTCCATAACCTTCCCTGGCAAGGAGGTTGGGATGAAAACCTGTAGATCCTTGGATCCTTCTTCTGTCCCTTGTTTTGGATGGGCATCACAATAGCCAACCTCCAGTCAACTGGGACCTGCCTGTTTAGCCACGACTCTTGATAAAGGATGGAGAGTGGCTTGGCAAACTCTTCTGCCAGCTCCCTCAGTACCCTGAGGCAAATCCTGTCCAGCCCATTAGAGCTATGGGTGTTTAAGTGATGCAGCAGGTCACTGATTACTCCCTCCTGGTTTTTGGGTAATTCATTCTGCTCCCTGTCCCTGCCAAGCAGCTCAGGAGGCCTGTTGTCCTGAGGATCACCAGTCTTTCTGTTATAGATTGAGGCAAAGAAGGCATTAAGTGCGTCAGCCTTTCCTCACCCTTCCTAACAATATTCCTCTGCATGTCCAAAAAAGGATGGAGATTTTTCCTTGGCTATCTTTTTGTTGTCACTGTAGTTATAAAAAAAACCCCTTTTTATTACCTTTTACAGCAGTGGCCAGATGGAGTTTTAGCTGAGCTTTTTCCTTTCTAATTTTCTCTCTGCATGGCCTAATGACATCCTTGTACACTTCCTGAGTCACCTGCCCCTTCTTCCAAAGGTTATAACCCCCCTTTTTTTCTCTGAGTTCCAGCAAAATCCCCCTGTTCAGGCAGGCCAGTCTTCTTCCTGATCAGTTTGTCTTTCAGCATATAGGTATGGCCAGCTTCTGTGTTCTTTCAAGATTTCCTTCTTAATGTATTTCCAGTCTTCCTTTGTTTCTATGGACTGTTTCCTAAGGGACCCTCCAAGGCAGTGCCCTGAACAGGCCAAGGCTGCCCTCTGGAAGGTAGAGGTTTTGTTGATCATCTTTCTTACTTTGGTAAGAATCAAAAACTCTGTCATTTTGTGGTCACTATGCCCAAGACAGCATCTGACCACCATGAACAACTAAAGCCCATTACATTTTTTCCTACATGTCACACCTCATCCTTTGACTTTGTGCAGGACTTCAAATACAGAAGTAAAAAGTAGGATCTAACAAGGGTAACATTCCACTCAGCTGGAGAAGAACATCTTTTGAACTTTAAAAATAAAAGCTGAGTTTCTATTCTAACTGGTGAAAAGCGTTGCCTTGCCCTAAATAAGCTGTGAACTGAAAAAAAGAGAAAAATCTCCACATTTTAAAATACGTCTTCTATCTTTATGACACGAGTAGAAAGGTTCATCACACCGGTAGTTTTATTAGTTGTGCAAGCAATCTAACTCCTCTAGAGAAGATAACAAGAGTGCCCTAACATGGCTCCAACACTACTTGTTAGATATAGCTATTAATTTGTGAAGCAGTTTTAATGTGTATGATAATACTTTGCGTTTTAACAGGGACTGTTATCTAAGCCAGAAGTCTTAAGGCTTACTTACTTAATTAAGCTTTACTACATTCTTGTGAAGTAAGTGTAATAAGTATAGTAATGTTAAGTTTAGATGAAAGATTATCCAAAATGTAAAGCAATGTGCCAGTACAATAACCCAGTGCTTGATTTAGGAATACAGCTCTCCAGTAAATGCTCTAAGCCTTTAGGCTGCACTGGACTACAGTTCACTGGAACTATAAGTGAACTTAGAGCAGTCCTAATACACAAGGAAAAGATGCCTTAATGTTCTCTATCAGCAAATTGCAAGGTGGGAAGTCAGCCACACTGGAACTTACCAGAGAATTTGATGCTGGCACAGTTGGATTCAATAACGCAGACTAATGATAGTTGATGTGGCATTATATGAGAGGGTTCTCCAGCACAGACAAAAATTACATGGTTGTTTTGAGAGTAGAAAAATCCCATCTTGGGAAAGTCAGTTGAGTATTCAGGCTTGACTTTGAAGCCTTTGATGAGAGAATCATGTCTGGTCTAATCTTTGAATGACAGGTTCATCAACGCACACACTACAGTTGATACGCTAATGGTCACATTATCCTCTGATGATTTGTTTTGCCCTGCTCATTTAATTTCTTTAGAAATTTCAATCCATAGATGAAAGAAAAAAATGCACAGTATGTTGTAAGGACCGAAAAGAGATTTTGTTTGCAAACTCTCTTTTTATCAAGCAAGGCACCAGAAAACTATGGCAGCTTGCGTAATTAAAGAGGCCATGTAGCATGACAAAATACCACTTTTGTAGATGAAAATCTGTCAATGTCCCTGGGAGGTAAATGCAGATTAGCAGAGATACAATATCACTGAGAACTGCAGGCCCCTGTCTTCAGTCCCTTTGCTGGTCATATTTCTGGAAATCATTTGCTACCAAATATGACTCCCTCTCCTGCTTTATGTGATGATGTGACTAGTAAGAAGAAGAACAACTGGCTTGACTTCTTACTAGGGAATTTTTCCAGAGAAGGATGAAGCAAGTCTTCAGGAATTGCAAACTGATGTGAAAACAAGGGTTGCTATGATGCTGTATCTTACTGATAGCTGCCACAGCAGAGCTTGAACTCCGGGTGATGCCTTTAGTTTTAGCTTTAATATTTTTCAGATTTTGTACTGCATGGGTGTGTGGCTCTGGGCTTCATGAAGAGTGTTAGTAAGTGCTCCTCACAGTTTAGTTAGACAAAGCAATCCTTTTCCATCCCAAAGAACCAAGGACATCATTGCAACTTCAGGCCCAAAAAATGCAAACAACCATGAATTGAGGGGAGCAAATTGGAAGGATGGGACTTTGTGGCCTGGAGCTGTGGTTGGACAGTTGGCCACGATATGTAAATTGGCCAAAACTTATAAAAGTGGGAGAACATGAGACCTGTTGTCCATCTTGGGTGTAGCCTTTGGTGGGGCTCTTGTGTTGCCCAGAGTGTACCCTGTAAAGGCCTTTCAATAAATACCTACTTTATTCTTTTAACTCTATCTAGCCTCTATTCTAGGTAGCCTTCTTTAGGCATCATGGGCAGCTGGGGCAGGAACTGGGGTAGCCTATGAGCCATGTTAATGCAAAGCAATGCTTTTTATTGACGTCTTTGGCTGAAAGCCACTGACGTTCTGCGCATCTAGCAGGCTAAAAACCTCTATATGTAGCAATTTACAACAGATGGTAATGAACAGTACTAAGACCATCATTTTATGCCACTTCCAAATCTAATACATTTGTAGTGATAGTTTCATTTCAGGTCCCAATGGAAAATCATCTCTCTTTAATATTTCAGAACTTAATTCTTGGTATATGTTTTTCTTTTACAAAAGAGAATGAAAAATTTTAATCTTGCATTCACGGGCAAGATGGTCTTGCCAGTTTCACAGACACAAAAACTACCTTCCCATTCACGAGTAAAACTAAAATCGTATAGCTCTTCTAGCTATACAATTGAGTTTTCTCATTTTCAAATGTCATCTCTTTTGTCAAAAAGTTAGCTACATTAATTTAGGGATATGTCATGGTGTGGAAAAGGGCTCTGAGGTGTAATGCTGATTTATCTCCAGCAATGCCACTCTCTTGTTTGGCGGCTTATGGCGTGTGACCTTCCAGCTTAGCATATCTGAATGTCCCCTGCTCTTTGTTCACTCAGACCCCACACACTCTTTCCCCAACATTAGCAAAAAAATGGATTCTATTGATTAGACATAAAGGGGCACTGCAAGAATAAAAGTTTATTTGTGCATGTTGAGAGTGGAAAGTAATACAATAGGTAGGAATCCACTTTATGTTGCATGCTACTCTTCTCTCTCTCTCCTCCACTGCCAAAGTGTGAAAAGGACTAAAAGTCTCCACATAGAAGCTCTGCTCTCCCCTGTGACCTTGGTGGGAACTGGAAATACAGCTCACAGCTGATAATGGGTTTGGAAACTCTTTTCTGTTGTAGGAAAATGCGCTGCTCCTCCTCAGCCCTTCCTCCAGTTTGTGTGTATCTGTTAACTGACCAAGGGAGTTGCATTCTTCTTTGACTTGGATGTCTGGAAAACCTTCACCTTGGTCTACTACTGCACGACTCTGAGGTTGCAGCCTGTACTTTTTTTTCATGCTGTTGTGGCCATAAATCTGATCAAATATTTGATCTTGGCTGTCTATCATAACTGTCCCCAAAAACACAGTCTAGTAAATATATTCAGTTATAAATCTAAATTATGATTACAGCACTATAAAATTGCCTTCAGCTGACTAGGTCAGATCAGTAGATAGGTTGTGACAGTTTTTACGTGTATTTTATACTGGACAACTCTATGGTTTGGATTCTTGTTGCAATGAGTCCAGACACAGCCAAAAAAGAAATGCATATGGTTTAGTTAATATTTGTGTGAACCCTTTGTGCTGTTTTATCCACCTCTTTAGGTGATTACATGCATGGTGTGGTCCTAATGATGTGTAAGGTACTCTGTTCTTCAAGGCAGATTGTCCTTATATGCACTCTGTATGTCTTGATGATTTGCCTTTGGATCCATCTTGCTAGCAAAACATTTGGTCCCATTCTTTGTGGTCTTGGGAAGTCAGATGGATAACAAACAGTTTGCTTTGCTTGACGCTCTTGCGTTCTCATTGAACTTGATGCCTCAGCCAAGTGGCATTTAATTTTCAATCAATGTGGAACTACGAGAACTGAACACAGGACACCAGACACTTTTGTTCCATCCTCAGGCTTTCTTTGGTCCCTGTGTCCATTCTGGGAGTGTAGTGAGACTCACATATATTCTTTGCAGGGCCTCTGGAACCTTCCTGGGAACCTAAGGAATGGGTCACCTTAATGGACTTTGAAGATCCTTTTAACCATTTACTGGCACTGTATGACTGTGTTAAAAGTTGTTTTGTGCATAAGAAAACAAAATAACTTTCCCAGAGCTCTGATTATGCCAAGTAGTTAATCATAGAGCAGTTGTAACTGAAAGCGTATTGTAATTTGGAATAATTTGCTTAATAGTAACAAATTGATAAAGTAAATTATGAAAAAAGCAAGACACTTTCTGTCCCAAACACCTTTATTCCTGAAGGTACTTTATTGCAGTTTGTAAACCAAAATAATAAAATAACTTCCTTCCATGGGATAATTACCAAAATTGCACTAATAGCAAAGATAGAAACAGAAATGGCATGCAGGCTCAGATAGATGCAGGTCTTCGCAGATGAAAAGTAACAAAGATAGACAGAACCCTGAAATAAAGACAGCAAGAAATAGTTTTCACTAGGAAAATAAATTTTAGTAGTGTATACTTGCTTTATAGGAGACTGGGATGAGAAACAGAAAGACAGAAGTATGAAATCCTGCTGTGTAGCTGTCTAAGTTTGCAGGCTTCCAAAACCTAGTTACAAAGCCTACAGTGGCTTTAATGCATTACGATATCAGAGAATGTGTAGAAATAAGAAAATCTAGAAAATAAGTGGATAGGGAGGTTTTGGAGGGTGATTTCTCTCATACAAGGAAAGGTAATGGATTTGAGTATAAAACAAGTGATGTGAAATTTGTTTCAACTGATCATTGTTTCACTTTTGTGCTGTGGTTTTCTAACTAAAGTAAAAACCATGTCTAACATTGCCATGTATAACCACATTCTGGTTCTGGCCAGGACAGGGTTAATGTTTGCAGTAACCAGGAGAGGGCACGGCCAGGATACAGAGGTTATTCTATAGCACCTCACCTCATTTTCTGGGAATGGTGATGGACCCTTCCCAGTCAGAATATGGAGGGCCAGCTATCGTTGGGTTCCTCGTCATATAGTGGTGAGCATTTGCATGAGGATCAATTGCCTCTCTTGTACTCTTTTGTTTTTGTCACTGTTCATTTTCTTATCCCTCTACTGTTTCCAGTATATTGTTCTTATCTCAACCTGTGATCTTTACCTTTGGTGCCTCCAATTCTCCTGTGTAGCCTGCCTCAAGGAAGGGAGAAGGGGAGGGAGGAGTGAGCAGTGCTGCATGGTTTGGGGTGGTTTCAGTGGGAACACTGAATTGGAGAGTACTATTCCTAAACTATGACAAAATATTAATTAAAATGTGTATAAAAGTGCTGGTTTTTAGAACTCAGCTAGACTTATTTTTAAGCCAACAGCCAGACTAAAAAATTAGAGAAACAAAACTACTTACATTGTTCCAGAGGAAAGCTTAGTGGCATTACAGAGCAGTTGACAAGATGGAATAAAATATTTGAAGGGATAAACAAAAGATATAGAATAAAGGAATAATTAGTATCAATACTCATACTCTGAACAGAATGCCAGACCTTATTGTTGACAGTAATGGAAACAGAGGCTGAGTCCTTCAAGGAAGCTGACTCTGCGAAAACTAACAGTCTAGAAGGCCTTGTGAAACAGAGAACTAGGAAAAGTAATGCAAAGCAAGGAGGAGGTACAGCCATGGTATCAAACATTAAATGTGGAGGAGAAATGTTAATGATTACATAGTGAAGTCAAGAGTGTAAGAGATAAGAAAAGCAATACTGGAAAATGAAATGAATACCCTGAGATTAAGATAATAGAATTTCTAGGAGAGTGGATAGTACATGAGAGATGAGAAGTCAGTAAAGGAAGAAGAAGTGCCTCTAAGAGCAGTTTGGATTAATTTACTGCCAGAAAAGTTAAAAATTACTAAAATATCTTCTAAAGCTCTGCCTCTACAAAAGCAATTTAACACAAATAAAGAATCTAGCAAATTATGGAGTACTTGAAATATTATATAAAAGTGCTCCTGACTCTTAGAGTGACATAATTGTTAGCCTGTCAGTTCCTTGGGAAAGAGGAGTTGACTTTCTCTGAATATAGACCTAGCTAGGAAGCAGGATGTTACAGTGAAGTCCGTTCCTTACTGTGAGAGTGGATGTTTTATGACCAAATCAGTTTGACCGAACTTCTAGGTTTTGGGTATTGGTCAGTCTAGCTCTATCCCTCGGGGCTCTGAGGCAGTGCTACAACTCTTGGGCAGTCAGTTCCATCTCGATAGGGAGGTTGGGTCTACCACAGACTTCGTTGACAAGAGGCATTCCCAGCACCATGTTGCTTGGATGCATTTCCAGAGAGCCTACCTGGTGGTGGAGCTCTTGTTTCTAGTCTTTAGGGATAAAGCAGCGGGTAGGCGAGAAACTTGGGTTTAGCCAAGCCACAATCACTTTTACTCTGGAAAACACTAGACAGTTACAAAACAACATCCTGTACATACCCTCCTCCCCCGCTTAGTGTGATCTCATCTCTCCTGGGAGTCATGTTTTGGACAACATCTTTCCTGACTTTTCATCATGCATGTGGTAGTGGTTTGCCCTTTTTTACTCACACGATCAAATTTTATCATGGTCTCTGTCGTTCTTTTGCTCACATTCTTCAACTGGGAGTGGCGTAGTTTGCATACTCTCCACCCTCCGCTGGCTTCTCTACACAGTTCATCAAAGCAATGACCTTACTGGTAGAAAACCCACTTTTCCAGTAAAAAGAGATTATCAGAGACCAATGGGTCTTGACTGCTTTCTCAAGCAAGCAAGGATATGAGTAAATGATATGTCAGAATGACATTTCCCAAAGGAGGAGTCCTTCCCAGGATGACGTGGATGGACTCCAGTGCAAAAGTACACTTCTAGTCTGTATATTTGAAAAGGAGGAACATGGTCATTTCAGTGCAAATATGACACACTGCTGCAGCATAAGGTTTTTCCTCCACAACCCACCTGTTTTAGTGGTACTTACACATTCACAACTTCCTGATGTATTTACAAATGGTGCTTGTCAATTCCTAGCCCACTTCATGCTGCTCAGGTTCTTTCCAAGTCACTGGAGAAGCTGATGAACTCTCATGTACTCCAGGGACCAGGTTTTTTCTTGCATGGTCTGTATTGTAATTCTTTCTTTTATTGACCTTTCTCACCTTAGTTTGACTCCTTTTCTTTCTAAATGTTCAGTTTGTAGCTAACTGAAAGCCTCTTAGATTGTCTTGGTCCAGATCATCATGAAGGTGGATTTGCATCACAGAGAAAAACTGCTACTATGTTTGACTTTAGCTGAGATCCTTGCTAACTCTTTGAGAAGAGAGGCCAAGGATTTAATTTATCATGGGACTGAATTCTTTAGTTACCTCTCCCATTATCTGGTCTCTTCTTAATGGAGAACTCCACCCAATGCTAAGTCTGGCAGTGTTTCCAAGCAGCATAACACTCGCATCAAAGAAAAAAGGGGGAAAAAGCACTTAAAATGTTATTTCAGTTTTCACTTGTAAATGCTACCATGGGAATAATTTGCTACGATGATCCAAGCATGCTGTTTTGCAGTGGTGTTTTAGAACTCTACTGTAGAATTGGTAAATAGATGATTAAACTGTCCTAAATTGAGATGAATGGACTAAGGCTGGAAATCTAGAATAGATTGGTGCAGATGAAGGTGATGGAGAAGATGACAGGTGAACATCTTTCCCCCATTACATTATTTTACCTGTTAAATACTGCTGTGCTTTCACAGCAGAATGTTTTGTAAAATATGTGATTTCAGTGGGAAGAAAAAAACCCCAAATATTGTTTTGCTATCTTTTATCTTTTGGCTTTATGGGGTTTATTGTCTGCTAGAAGGGACACAGGAATTGTTTAAGCATACAGGAAAGACTGCCTTTTTTTCTGCTTAGGAAAAGGCTCCAGTAATATGTGTGGTAGAAAAAGAAAATACATAAGTACTTGTTTCATATGTGGAAATCTATTCAAATTCTTTTGTTCTAATACATGAGCACTTCTTTTTTCTCCTGTCTTTTCAAACAGGCCATGGAGGCCTCTTTTAGCTGCATGCCAGATTACAGATATTTGAGCTTAAAGTGACTGTAGTGGAAAAAGGAGCTGAAACTGGTGAAAGAGCATTACAAATAATTTCTGTCTCTAAATCAGTTTTGTCTCAGACATATTTTTGTCTCTATTAAATTGACTCTAGTGCCATTCATGACTAGCCTTGAGTTTGGTAATTTTCCATGGTGAAAACTAAGATGGATAACTTTTTAACAGCTGTAAGAAAACAAAAGTTATTCTGTTGCATACATCTGGATGAACTGAAATCCAGCTTTCCAGTCAATCCATTCTCCTGCTATTTTGAGAAATAATCATGCTGTCTTATTTAGGATTATTTTAAATACTCTAGGCTTATTTGCAAGAAATATTATTCCCTGTTTTAGAACTCTCGCAGGACTATTGACTTATATGGAGAACAAGACTCATTGCTGTTCTCAAAGGTATGTAAATAGCAGCTGTCAGTACAAACAAGACTGCAAAGAACCTTCCTTTGGAGGCCATGCATGAAGGCTGGCTGTTTACTCTACTGCTAGAAGGAAAGTGGCTAATGTGTTCCCTGCAGACACAGATGAAAGCCAGTCTGTCACAACAAGGCATCTCTCTGTCAGAGCATTTGAAGGGAGATTTGATCCAGGAGTGCATTTTAGCATTTTCATAGGTTATGAACTCATGCCGGGTGTAACCCTGCTGAAGGCAGCAGAGAAGCTGAACTGTTTTTGCCATATGGACGATCTTTTTTGCGTGGGGCATGTAGATAGTAGAGGATCACAGGCGGCTTGTGAGGCACACCATAAAAGATGTTGTTCTGTGATATACATTGTTGAACCAAATTTCTAACTAGACAGCATAACTGAATTATTTCATTGGAAAATATAGCCAGCTGGCTTGGCATTTGGTCTTATAGAATCTCTTGTAAGATTATTGGTTCCGTCTGAGATGAACTGTGTACTTGTAATCAAGCAGATAGGAGATCAGAGCATTGCGTAAGTGATAGCAGCAAGCCATGGCAGCACCATGTCGAGGACAGGAGATGAAACATATGATGTCTTACCCAGGAAAGTATCTGTGAAACTTATCTGGTGGAGTCAGAAAGCATGGAAGATGCTTGAGAAGGCAGTGAAAGGTAGATTTTATTCACAGCTCCTTTGAGCAGTGTTATGTTATGAGGGAAAGTGGAAAATTAAATGTTTTCTTCTTTTTTTTTTAAACAAGCTCCTCTCTTCCAAAAAACTCCCATATGTTAGAAGTTGACTGGATATTCAGAGAAGAAACAAAGAAAAGAAAATAAGCTGATTTATTTAAATAGCAAATTATTTTAATTTCCCATTTGATATACACAGTTGTCACCATAAATATAGCGGTAGTTCCTAGTGTTGACATTAGTTTGTTCACTGGTGGTGTATTGTACAGTCCATAGTATTGGTAGAAGTTGTGTTTATGTCTTTGTCCAAGCTATATTGTGGAGTTGGATGCAGGCACATGCTGCTGGCTAGAGGGAATGAGGTGGAGTGTGAAGTGGTGTTGCAAAAGCTGATAGTACATCTCCTGCATAGGTAAGTATCAGTGTTAAGAAGAAAAGCAGTTGTTCCTGCAAAGTGATCCACAGGCCTTTGTGTAAGCAAGACTCCAAAGTTACAGTGCTTTGCCTCATCCTATTTGTCCTATGTTGACAGGGTTTGCTTTCCTGTTCCAATGCTTGGCAAGCCTCCAGTTTCAATTTCAGCAGGGCATTGCCTCCTCAGGGATGTTATCAATATTAGTGCATACGGTGTTTGCGGCTGCTCCTACCCCATCCATAGAAGCTTCAGCTGGGTTAAAGCTGAAGTGTAAAGGTTGAGGAAAATCCCATGTATGCTTTTTACCTGAAAGGCAGTCATACCACAACTTGGTATAAGCCAGGTACTTGAGAGCAGACATCTGTGATAATATGTATCTGACAGGGCAAAGGTTTGCTAGAATAATCCCTTTTCTACATCTCTGTTATTTACAGCCCCGAAAATGATCTGCAACATTACAGAATCAACAAGGTGTGAAGAAAATGTGACAGGGAAACTACAGATTTTGTTCAATTCTTCAAGTTTTGAATCTCTCTCAACAGAAATGACCTCCAAATTCTGTATGTTTATTTTCTGCCATTTTCAAGTCCCTCTCTTTGCTGTCAACTTATCCATATGTAGATGTGGGCCAATGAGTTGTCCATTCTTTGTAGGTCTGTGGTTAAAGGCACTCCTCCTAGGTGCTGGTTCTTATGTTCTGTGTGTGTGTTTCATTTTTCATCATTCTTTCATCATACTGCACTGCCCTGTGCAATAGGCAAAGGTACTTATTTTAGAGGTTTTTCCTTTAGAATTTGGGAATCTAAATGGTCTTAATACCTGTTCTTTCCACACCCATAAATTTCCATAATTTCTTCTGCTTTATTGGTTTAATTGCTTTCCTTTTTCTGTCATAAAATTATTGTGTTGTACATTCTGCGTAAAAATGATTAACAAAACTCTCCATGGACCTTTCACTTCCACATCCCTAAGCAATTACTTCTCAAACAATTTTAGAGTGCTTCAGATGACAGCAATCTTAAGTAAAAAAAATATGTAAGGATTAAAAGTTGAAAAGGTGTGGTCATAGGTGTGGAACAGGAGGGGGTAAAAAATTGGAAACTACATATATTAGTTTGGAAATTAAAGAAGAAAAATTTCAATTATTCAAATAAAAGTAGAAATTAATTTGGAAGGAACGGAAGGAAATCAAAATGCTTTTAAAAAGTAAACTGGAACCTGAATACAGAGCTTTGTAAGGAGATAAGTGTTTATGCAGAAAAAGACTGGCAAAACCTTACAAAATTCAGCCGGGGTTGTTGAAATACAAAATTATTTCTGTGAATGTGAATTAAGAGAGGTCGCACAGTAGTCCCGCCTGGCATGCTCCATTTGGGGGCCAAGTTAGGGAATAGGCCTTGTGTTATTGTGATGTACTTGTGTACTTGTGATGTACTGTGATGTACTTGTGATGCTGTTCTGTATTTGCTCCATGGATAGAGAAGATACTCCATCCTTGGTGGTGTCAAGCCAGGCCTTTCAATGATTACTTGGTATCTATGTTGCAAAGCAGCTTTAGATCGTTAAGATAAACCAGACACTCCCAAGAAACACACATGTGGCTTTTAATTTTTCTCCAAAGTTGTCTCATCACAGACAGACCACAGCTGCAATATAAACAACTCTCAATGGGGCTTGAAAATACAACACAAAGAGGTCAATTAATTGCTGTGGGGTAACTGGAAGGAATGAGTTCACCTGTTTCAAAATGTAATTAGAAAGCAGCAAGAACACCATCAGTGATTACGCTTACTTTTCAAAAAAACTGTGTATTAATGTAGATTATGACCTTAGTTTTAGTATCTCTAGCGATAATGCCAACAGAGCACAGTCTCAGCAAATTAAAGCTTGCCCTTAAATGAGTAGTCCAGAACAAAGCACCTTTAGAATTCATCAGTAAAGATGGGGCCATTTTGGACACCTCTCTCACGTCCTTATAATCTGGGATCAGATCAGAACTTGCAATCAGTTTTTTTGCATCACGCATTGTTAAATTAAAATTAATATAGGCTATAAATGAGTGCTTTCTTTGTGACCTGATAGCCCAGGTTTATGTCATGAAAACTGAACAAAGCGAACGCAAGGTAGTCAAGACATAAGTGTAATCCTTAAGTGGTAATCACCTTTCATTTTCCTTTGTATTTATTAACAGTTCTCGCCTAAAAGCAAGAAAACAAGCTGTGATTTAGAATCATTACCTCAATGCTTATAATAGTCCTGATGTACTGCATGTGCCCAGTAAATATTGGTCAGCTAAATGTTCACCATCTGCTCTATTATCCTCACAGCAAATAATCACTGTTGCAGCATTTAAATCAAAAACATGCGTAGAAAACTGTGCTTATTTTCAGACAGTTCAGCTCATCACAGTTCAGTTCAGCTCATCACACTGTTTCACAATTTACCTACATATTTTTCCATCTGGGAATGTTATGAAAAAGTAACAAAACAGGTGTGCACACACTTGGGGCACTGAAGAACATTTTTAAACCTCAGAAGTATATCTGCTTATGTTAGTTAGACTTTCCATAGTATTTTATACAACCATTATTTATAAAACATATCAATGATGAACGGTTTGGTGATTGTGACTTCTAATCGAGCAGATAGGAGATCAGAACATAGAATGAAAAGCAGCAGCCTTTTTATGGACTGCTCAGGGACCCAGTTCAGGCTTAATCAGCTCATCCTGAAATCCATGCAGTTTACACTGGGTGCATTTTGTAGTTTCAGATAAGTATTAATGTAGTCACTGCCATCCTAATATGATTTCATTATCTTACTTGTACAGTCCTACCAGCAACTGGATATCTTACCTTACACCGGAGAAGACAGAATTTATTTTTAAACCCACTTGCAATTTTCCAGTAATTTTGATTTTTGGCCAGTTTGAAATGTTAGGAATATGTAATTGGGAATGAATGGTTAAGATTATAAAATGACTGTGCTCTCAGTCTATAGTGTTTTTAGTGAATTATCCTCAGTGTTTACAAGAGGCTTGCAAAGTTAAACCTACAAAGCTTTAAAGTGAATTGCACCATTTGTGTAATTCTCTAAGGAGGAAAATGTTTTTGCAAGGTTCTTGGCACAACTTTCTTTGAAATTGTTCGAGCCTTTTGTTTACCAAACAGTGTATATTGTTAAAAGTAAAACTTCCCCTGTGCTCTAAATTTTGGCCCAGTTAATCTTTCAGCAGTATTGAAAAGAGACCTTTAATTAACAACTTTATCAGTTAACCCAGTCACTCATCCCAGTGGTTAATCTGATACTGTGTCCATACAGGCGTTTGGGGACATCAGAAAAAGGCCGACTTGTCAGTGGGACAGCTGAGAGGACCTTCGTGGCAGGGGGGAAAAAAGAGACCACAGAAATGGATGACATTAAATGCAATTTGATACAAATCCAAAAGGAATTATCTGACCACAGTAGTCTAGGACAGGCATGGATTTCTCTTGTATTTCTCCCTGATCTTCTCTGGTATGTCATCTGCAGGAATAGAGAGGAAGACAGTGGTCCCTTGCTGTGTGAATGTAGCATCTGGTGCGATTGAAGTCCTTTGCTGGGGAGGTGCTGACTGAGCTGAGAATAAAACCGTGCTGATGCTGTCGTCGCAGGAGCAGCCGGCTCAAGCCAGCATGGGGCTCTCGGCCAAGGCACTCATTAAGCTCTTTTGCTGTCTTCAGCAACAAAGATTTAGGGAGAAATCTGCTCTCCCCAGTTGCCTCTAATTTTTCTGCTTTCTGTTGAAGGGGAAGAGGGTGTGTGTATATAAGAGTGCAGTTGAAGGGGTGATGTTAATGTTTGAGTGGACTGAAAATCGTATGTGCTTGTCTGTAAAGGGAACTGGGAAGAGTAATGGCTGAAGACTTTCTGGTGGATGGCCAGAACAGAGGAAACCCATGCTGATTTGTCTTAGGGATGAAAAGGGAAGACATCCTTGTTTCCTTTAAGCCTGTCATCACAGACCTCTTGTAGCAGGAGTCTTGTGCTCCCCTCCATGATGCACTCAATCACCAGCAGTATTTGTCATGCAAGAACTTCAGTCTGGTGGACTCTGCGACCAGCTCCAGGGAGGGTTTGACCTCTGGTTTTAGAGGCTGTGCCTAGTCCTTTGAAACAAATAAATAACAATACCCAAGGACATAAGTAGAAATTAAAAAGATAAGATTATTGAAAAGAATTGGTCTGCTTCAGATACTCCTACTCAATAGTAAACATGGAAAATAAAAAATAAAATAAAAAAATAACCATGGAAATGTAAACCAAATTGCAAAAAATGAAGGCTATTTAGAGAAAAAAACACAAAGAAAGCACTTTTGGGGATGAACTGCACTTTCATTTTCTTTTTACTTTACTTCATTTGCATTTGTGACGTGGACTGTAATGCTTGCACTTGGTTTAGACTCACATGGCATCATTTGTGGTTCAGAATTCTTACTCACCTCATTTTTTTCCCCTAAACAAAGATGTACCATTCATATAGTTGTAAAAATGTCTTGTCAGCAAAAAATCTGTAGTTCTTGCCAATGCAAGGAAGTCTGATATAAAAAGCATGCATGGCTTTGCTATCTTAAGATGAACCCATTAGCATGTGGCTGAAGAGTAAGTTCGAAAGAGAGAAATCGTGTTAAGAGGACGGAGTGACTACCTGGTGCCAAGAAGATATTTTATGCTTGCTCAAGTGGTTTTGATGAGTTGATAGCTGAAATGTTTATGCTTTTATTCACATAGATAGCATACTAAAGAGTTCTATTTTAAACAGCAGATAATCCAAGTGGTGCATTTAGTTTGTGATGTAACTGTGGCTGGTGTTCTAAAGCTGTTCTCTTACTGACTTCTAGCTGGGTCCTGCAAAGCAAGGCCCTTGACTTCTTTCCAACATGAAAACAAAAAACAGGAAGATATGCATAGGCTATAAATTTTCTGTTCCTGTTGATACAGAATACAAATGCAAAGCATTGTAATGATTTCCACTCCACTGCTAAACTGTGTAAAGTCACAAAGAGTTCTGTTTATAAATGGAAAATCTGTGTCTCAGGAGTGTCCAAGTGTGTAACTTGGTGATTTAAGGATTTAGTGAAGCCCAGTTCCAAACTGTTAAATTTGATACAAGGATTTAAATGTCATTAACAACTTTAATCTAGGTGATCTAACCTTTTCTTATGTACTGCCACCTCCTCCAAACTGCAGCATTCACTACTTTTGATTGCTTGTTTTCCCCAACAGCCCTTTCCTTGATTTTCTGATTCTTTCTCTTTAAAAAAAGGAATAGCTTTGTCACAACATCATCCTTTAAAAAAAGAAAACTTCCTTTATTTCCCTGCCTGGATCAGTTATATCCCTGGCATCAGATCTTGGCTGCCTATTGAGGACCATGGTTTATGTATTCACTCGGATATTGTTAGTCTTTTTCTTCACAATCCTAGAATGTGTAAGGGAGCTTTTGTCATAGAGCCCACATACAAAGAGCCTACATAGCTCTTGTAGCCTCACTTTTCTGTGGAGGGGTGTTTATTTTGATATAACTTCTGACACATTCAAAAGGGGCAGTAAACCAGAGTAGTCAAAATAAAATAAACAGAAAAGGAACAATAAAATATTTATTTGACATCCATTTATCCTATCATTAGCCACTTGCTTCCTCTCCTGCACACCCTCTCCCTCCGGTAATCATAGGTTAGCAGACCATTCTAATACTTTTGATATGTATGTAACTGTCCAGGCTACTTCAAAAACACCACAGGCTGGTACAGCTACTTGTATTAGCTGCAACTGGGGAACCTATTATTGATGAACTTCCCATGCAAATTAATTATAAATGTCTTGTTAGAAAAGCTAATGGGAAAATTTAAAGTATGTAAACTTTTCAATCTTTGTCTCTGATGGAGTGACATTTTACCAAGCCACTTGGTAGTTTCTGCGATAGGTTATCTAGCTAATGTTATGACAGCTCCTCAGTTTGTATCATTTATGTCTATTAGTATTTGTCAAGGGCTGCCCAACAGCAGTGACTACCATGTGCCATCTGTTTGGGATTACTCATGACATCCTGGGATTTTGGCTTCTTGATGCCCTGGAGTTGGGTCTTTCTCTGGGTGTTTTTCAGTTTGATCTCTCCTGTGACACAGAGACACAGCCATTTTTCATTCATGTCCCATTCAGAGACCTATTGCCAAAATTCTAGGGAGTGGATATGTATTAACAGTGATTGCACACTCAGAGTAGGGAAAGGGAAAGAAGCCATTCAGTCCATTCCTGGTTTATGTCATTCATGAGAGACATTTGTCTAAACTATTCTTAAATGCTCTCATGATGCTAATACCACAACTTCAGGCAACTGATTGACAGTGGTTAGTACTGGACGGTTTATCCGGTTACTCTGTTTTCCACGAATCTTCTCTTATCTAAGTTAAACAGTCCCAGGATCTTTCAGTCACTTCTTCCAAATCACATTTTTTCAGATGTCACTTTACCACTGCAGAACTCCTCTGGATTTTTCCTTCGTCTGTGCCTTGTATCTCTACAAGTGATTGAGAACATATTCCTCCGGAGGCCTTCCTCAAAGACTACTTTGAGTCTTTGCATTGGTGTTTCCTTTGCATGAAATTTTTGGTTGCTATGGAGCTTGTGGTCTGCTATTTGCTGTGCGGTGTTCTGTATTCCTAAACTGATTAATCGTTCCCCAAAACCATTGTTGTCCCCTAGTCCACTGCATTGGTTTTTTTATATCATTCCTCTGAATTGGCAAGATCATATTGAATTCTCTCACATCTCTCAAGCTTGATCTTAATAATAAATTTGAAATTCAGTTTCTTTCATCCTCCATGCTGACCATTTAGTATCAGCCACAGGACAGACTCTTTCATAAGGCTCAACAGCCTTTCTCATTAATTGTTAGATTTTTTGATCAGTCTTCTGTGCATATTTTCCTTAATAGCTGTGCTCCCACATTTTTGTAATTTTTTCAGATTAGGATTTACCACATGGGGATCTATGACTAGATAATATCTGTTAGGATTTATTAGATCAGGCACAGCATTTTGACAACCAGTTTGTGTTGGTCCATTGGACTACAAAGCTTAAAATGAAGGTAGCAGATAACTTCGCACTGTACCATAACTCTGGAAGCAGTGTCAACAAACACCATTACTAAAGCTAAGGCAGACGATGCCTCTGTTTTTCCCCCATACAAACAATCTCTTACCCATCACAGAAGAAAATTAGACAGGAACTTGGCGGGTCTGTCTTCCTCATTTCTTCAAGGTTCACTTGCAAAGAGTTACCTTCCTATTTGCCAGTGGTTTGGTTGTTTTGTTTTTTTTTTTCTTGAAAGTGAAGTTAAGCTGACCAGTCTAACATTCCACAGTTATTTTTTTTCTGTGTAATTTAAAAATAGACAAAATATTTCCTATTTCTGGAGCTTCATTGATTCCTGCAGACTTGAAAAGGTTATTGGAAACTGTAATGAGTACTCTGGACAGGCCTTTCAAAGTTTTCTAGAACTAGATTCAAAATCCAGATTATTTGAAATACTCTAATTTATCCAATAACTCTCTGATATTAATTCTATTAGTGTAAGAGTGACTTGGTCTTTTAGAATTATCTGAAACAAAGCAAACATTACATGCTCTGACCTATATCATATTGAATATCTTCTGTCTTTCTCATTAGGTAGCAAAACAATATTCTTCCTAGTTAACCCCTGACTCTTAATGGATTTCTAGAACAAATATGACGATTTCTTTTCAGTCCAGTCATTTTGCATCTGTACTATACTGTCTTATCCATATCAATTTGAGGGTTTTGTTTTACATTTTCCCCAAATACTCTCAGTTCTCACTTTCTAAGAGAGTCCCATTCACATGCAATTTCTTTTTTTTAGTTAATAAACACCTACTCTTTACTAGCAATTTTTTGACAATTCTTTGAAATGCTAGATTTTGCTATTTTCAGTAAAACAGAATCATGATCTGATACAGGCTGAAGGCTAGGTAACAGCCAGGGTTCCCAGACTAAAAGCAAATCTCATTATCAAGAAAATATTAAAAATAACTCGCAGTCTCAAAAACCAGTTAGAACTCACTACAGCATTGCCACAGCCCTTCAGCTAAACGTAGTCTCTACACTTGACACTTTGCCCCATAAAACACCTGCTTACACATTTTTAGTACACAGGAATGGTGGTGGTGGTGGGTGTTGACTTTGTTTTCTCTCATGTGGTATTTATTATACAGTCAGTCTTCATATAACAAACTTTGTCACTGAATTTCTGATTTTCAGAAATTCTCTGCACTTAATTTGTTTTTTTATGCTAAGAAAGTAGAAAATGCTAATTTCTGTTTAAGTAAGGTGTATAAATTGAGGTTGCATTATGAGTCAAACTGGAACAGAGAATTTTTTACCTGATCTTATATTGCATTTGGAGTGCTGGCTACTAAAACACTTATTTTGACTCTGGAAAGGCCAAACCATGGGTCTATTGAGATAAATACTTCTCATCTTTACTCCAACAGGGCCAAGATTTTACCTAAAAGAGTGGTCTCACTATCTCTCCACACTGTATTTCCTAGCTGAGAATGATCACAGCTGTTGTAATTCTAGCAACAGAAATTGCTCCATTTTCACTTCAGTCAGAGAACTCTTTTTCCATTGTTATGTTGGTGATTAATTCATGTTTTTTGCCACCGAAGGCAACTGTTTATGAAATCCACAAGGGTAAAATGGCCATTCTTACTTTACTATCAAGTATGTCACAACCCTTCCATTTTGTATAGCACAGATGTCAAGTGAAGAAGCTTAAATATGTAGGAGTGACATACTCCTACATGAAGAATGAGGAGACATAGACAGAAAAAGCACAGAACGACAACGAAGTAGGAGAGAAAGTTTTTGACTCCAGATTATTTCGGAGAATTGCCTATTTTGTCAGATAAACACTCAAGGATAGCTCCTGGAAAGAGAAAATTTCTGTCTTAGAAATGGCAATACAGTGAGTAACCAAGTGGTCTCCAAGGAGTCCCACAAGGCAACCAAACTTAAGTGTGGCAGACTGGTGCTCTTAAACCTGTGGGTGAATGTGGAACATTGTGTTTCTATCTTTCTCTGATGTAACGCTTGCTTGTGTGTATCTCCCTGATGTAGACCATTGTAAGTGAAATTATTCAGGGTTTCATCAGATTTCATTAATTTCTCTGGTCTTTCCTGTCTAACCACATGTAGGTTATTACACTTTTTCCAAAAATCATCAACATGTGATATTTTCATGGAATAAGAACAAAAGAGAGCATAGCCTCATAGTAGTTTTTTTCCCCCTGTTTTTCTGACAAATACAACATATTTGCAATTTATTTTTTGATAATTTATTTCTGAGTACCTTTTATTTGCATGTACTCTCCCTTAGGGTCAAGTCCTGGATGTTTGTGACCAGATTTATCTGCTGTCTGTGTTTCCACAGGATGCAGAAAGGAAAAATGTCATGGCAGATCTTTCATTCTTGTTCTTGATGTAATCTACTGTGGATGGTACCTCTAAGAACAATGAAAAGTAGGTCCCTGGTCATGATTCAACATCAAATTCTTCCGAGCAGAATGTCCTGACACCTCCTCACTCCTTCTTACCTTTGTCCAGTCTCCATTTTAAATTAGTTCTTCCAGGAGAGACCAAGGAAAACATGACTGGGCAGATAGAGATGTAAATGTAAAAGATATAATTCAATTTTTTTTAAAGTAGGTTACTAGGAGTGATTTGGAAACTGGAGTCTGAGTGAAACTCATGTGTCCAAAAGAAAAAATGTGTGGCAGATGCCTCAACACCATGGTATGGATATTTGCACATCACTTATTTTGATGCTGGAAACTGCATCAGATACATTTCTGAGGTGGTATGAAATCCTCCACAAAGCTAATTCAACTTGAAAACTTGCAGTCATCACCAAAGACTTGGTTCATGGTGAAGAGCACAAAGAACCCCAGCTGATCATTACTGTGAAACAAATACTTAAGAGAGTTCAGTCAATTCTATAGAAAGTCCTGATTGTCAGGCCTCCTGGGACAGCTAAGGCAAGAAGGGAAAGAATATTGTCAGACTGCCATTTGAAAAGTACATGCTCACTGTAGTGAGACTATTACAGTTATTGTCTTTTTCCAATGAACACTGAATTTAGACTGTTTGTGCTCTACTTACCTCTCTCGGGGGAGTGATAATCAGGGCAGAATTCCAGTCTCACTTTCCAAAATACTCCTGACTTGTGTAAAAACCCTTGTCCTGTTGAGGATGCCAGTGTTTTCGAACACTTTCTATGGTTTTCTGTCTTTTCATACAAATGCAGATTTTTTTCATCACTGAAGTGCATACGATGGGTAAAGTGCCAAGTACTGTAACAATTGTATCTTCAGCACATGCGTGATTACTGCTTTTATGGTCAGGTAGATGAGGAAAGTAAAAAGACCTATTCTTTTTCTGTGTCTGGGTGATACTGTAAATAAATAAAAATTACTGCTTCATTTCTTATACAAGTTGTATCAGATTCTAGGAGTGAAGTTCCAGTTTTCTTTTGTTATCTTCTGGATTCAGTGTAAAATAAGTGTTTACAGAGGATATTTAGGATGTCCAAGAGATACCAGACTACTGTGCTTTGGCAGCTCCTTTCTGCTTGACAAATGTATAAATCCATAATCTACTGTGTAATTTGGAGTTCTCCCTTCCTGTCTTGGCACATTCCTTTTCTTCTTTTGCTGAACTACCTGTGACACTTTTATGAATCATGCATGTTAACATTTAAAACAGCTTTTGAACTGATTGTGATTAAGAATCAGGTAATGATGTGCTTTTTTCTGTGCAGCTTGAGTCTGCATGCATTAGAATTATGTGAATCATGGGATTTTAGTGGGAAAACAATTTAGAGCTGTACACAGAAAATGCGTTGTAGAAATTCTTGAGTTCCTTTACAAGCAGAGAATAGATTAGACCAACATGTGTTTTGAGTGGGTATGATCTGTGCTTTCAAGCACATCACATGCTTGGTCACTCATTCAGCTGATCACAATTCAGTAGAATAACTCAAATCTCAGATACGCAAAAATACTTGATGAACTAAGCAAGTATCCCAGTTCAGTGAATATCAATTAAGTCCTGTGAAAATGATCTATTCACAGGTGTCTGATAAATAGAAAAGGAGCTTAAAACTCATAGAATTACTCATTCATAACAAATTAATCACTCAGTATGAAATATGGTCCACAGAAAGAGCACTGTCCTTTGTAAAGACAAGATAATGAATTGCATATGTTCTGCTATTGCATCTATGTCCTGTTTTCTAAGATATTTCCTAAACTTGTTGTAAAACTTTAGGACACTCGCCTTCCCCGAAGCATGTTTTTCTCTTTTTCTCTTTTTGTTTGTAAATATTTGCAGATAATTACTATATAAGTGTAAAATATGGAATGAATGTTTCACTAATCATTCTGCTTGAATAAGAATAAAATCCTCTCTGCACATATTAAAACCTAGAAAAATTCCCGCATTTAATTTATGGGAAAGCCAGTGCCAATTTAGGATCTCTTTCAAGGTGCATCGAAGTTAAACAAAAAGACGAAGGAACTTTGGAGCAGATCTGCATTCCCAAAATGGCTCCTCTATCTTTATGACAATCCTAAAGACTAATTATAACAGCTCTTTGTTTACACTGATGGGCTAGAGGAGCCCAGAAGTTGAAGTGGAGACTACATTCAACGCCTGCCACAGTATTTTCCAGGAGTAAGTCTAGGAAGTAGAATTTGTCTCTAAGTGAATTTGGAACATCTATAGAGAAGTCTTTTCAGGTGAATGCAAAGGCCAAAATCCTTAAAAAAATGAATACTAGAGTTAACACATACACAAAATGATGTGCAGGTATTTGTATGATCAATTTAGATCTGCTTCAGTCTCCATTGAAATGGCTTTTTTCCCCCTGATTTCAGTACATTTTGGAAAGCCTCCTGCTTTATCCACCTATTATAGTTTCAAGTATGACACTGGGATTCAAGGAAGCTAGCTGCTCTTTCCTGCTTATCCAGCTGTGTCTGATGTTTATCATGGTGTGCTCTCAAATACACAGGAGGAGAGTCTTTGCAGCAGTGCATTAGTGCACCTCCAGGGATCAAAGGGATCCTCTTCGGTGTGCACTGGTGAAGCTTTCCTAGGCCTTTGTGGCTTTGACTTGCACCTGCAAATGCCCCTTGGCTGTAAACATAACAAATCAAACATGTTCCTGAATCCTCCCTGAAGTGAAACATGCTGTGCTTACACGTGCCCAGGCCATGAGTGCAGCTTCTGTGGTTCTGACAGGCTCTGGGGCAACAGGTCGAAGATCGGGATTTGAAAATAAGTTTTTCAGCAACATTACTTTACAATTCATACATGTGACAAGCTTCCTACTTGTGCGGCAAGCAGCAATATGGTTTGAAAAGGCACACAAGGGTCTGCGCTTGCCCATTTGACCTTCCTGCACTGAAATCGTGGTCCCAGCATGTAAATGTGCCCATAGGGTAATTCGTTTTTCCATCTTGCTTGCTTAGAGGCAGAAGGCACACAAATGTGGGGAGATCCCTGGCTCCCACCCCAGGGCTGTAAAACAGCCTATGTAGCGATTTCATGAGCAAGTCATATGGCACCTAATTCACAAATGTGAAAAAAGCACAGAAGTTCAGGGAACGGAGAAAGCTTTTAGGAAGAGAAAGCAGCAAAGACAGATCACATAACAGCCTGAATATGGGACATATCTTTAGATAAAGCTAAAACTGCAGCCAACTGCTGTGAGGAGTCTGCCAGGGAGTAGGTGCCATGACTAGCAGATGTGCTTCCTCTGTTTGGTGTCTCTGTAGTGCTGACTGTTGAGACCAGAAGTGCTTGAGAGGACAAAGAGAAACTGGTCAGTGAGGTCAAAGAATTAATATTTCATTGCTCAGAAGAGTGCTTATTGGTGCTTATTTTCCTTAAAAAAAAAAAAAAAAGGCTGTTAAAATCATGTTTTCAGCTCTGACTGCACCAGACTTCCACATTAGCAAGTGCAGCAACGACCACCTCCAGTCCGACAGAGCACTCAGGCATAGCTTAACCTCGGTTCTCAGCACGGCTGTGTTTAATACCACCTAAATAAGTTCAGTGAGCACTCTGTTGAAATGTGTCTTTGTGTGGTGTACACAGTGCATCCAAAACTAAGGTTTTTGTGGACTTTGGAGATATGAATTTGCATGTTTAGAATTTAGGTATTTAGACTTTAGAATAGCCACAAAATATCAGCCACTGGTGCTGTTTAACTATTCATCTGTTTATGTTAGCAAGTGACCTAAATGCTCTTGATTGTTATTACAATTAGTTGTCCTTGCAACTTTGTTCCTCTAAAAACTAAAAAAGAAATACATCATAAGGTAAACGACCTCCTGAGGTCCCGTTAGTATATACAGATTCAGCTTTTTACAGAAACAATTTCCTTTTCCTTTATTTTTTTTCAAATTAAAATGTGATAAACTAGTAGGAAAATGCCTTATCTTGGTATTAGACTTTCACAAATATTTTTCAAAATTATTGTCAGTTTGGTTGCAGATGAAGACTACTTTAAATACTTCATGTCCTAAGCTACTGGATAAGTCTTAAAAGTGATTAATCAGTCTAGTAACACATTTTTAATCACACTTCTTTTGTTACAAGAACTATAAAAACATTACCTAATTTTGGAAAAAGACTTGAAATTACACTATTAGTGTTACTTATACCACTAATTTTGTATAATTTTAAATTTTATCCAACAACAAATGCCTATGAAATCTCATTGAATTTAGTTTTTTTTTAATTGGTAAGTAGTTGGAGTGTAGAACTTGGACATGGATAAAAGATTTTTCATCCAAGAATCTCAAATACTATTAAATGAAATTACGCCTCTGAATCAAGTCTCTTTGAAGCAAATGGTAGCATTCCTGTGTTACAGGTAGATAAGGTGACATATCAGTAAATATAAGTGGCCTGCTTAAAATCACAAAGCACACAGCTGTCAAGGATCCAAGAGTTTGCAGCTTGGGGCTTCTCTATATAAATATGCATCATCTATTTCTATGCAATATCTACAGTAATAAATATCAGTTTCTTATTGTTAATTACAATTATTTTAAATACAGTGGGTTTTCTTATAGATTTATTGCTTTCCTTGAAGCAGCACTGATCCATTTTTGCTCAGTATGTACCTGAAAAAATTACAATCCTTGTATTGAGAGGAGACATAAAAATATTCTGTGTCTTTTTCTGTGCAGCTCAAGGTCTCTGATCTTTTTACTTTTTAACTCTTGAAAGCATACAATTTTCAACTGAATGATGAGTATTTGGGAAAAGTGTCACAACATGCATATGTTGTATTTACAAGGTGCCTTATCTAGGAAAATCCTCTTACATTTTTCCTCCAGTGCCAAGACATCATAATATGCTGGCAATGTAATACAAGTATATCTTCTGCTGTGCTCCCTTAATTCTTTTTGTTTAATAGAGAGTGGTTTCCATCATTTGCAAGGTAAACTATAAAAACTCCCTGCTAGTGCTATCTGATGCAGCACTGAAAAGTGAGCTGAAATATTTCAGTGGAGGGCTCTTGCTTTGTACATTTGTATCACAAGATCCCAAAGCACTAATGGGACCTTTACAAGGAGGGGAAAAAAAAGGTAGTAGCTGACTACTCAAAGACATGCCTTATCTGAATAGTGTTATTGTGAGAGATAGACTTGTGAACAAAAGATGGAAATTACAGAAACAGGAATCGGATATCACAGGTCCAGAATAAGAATGGTGAATAGAATATGGGGCAAAAGACTCAAAGCCTGAGTGGCAGCTCAAAGAAAAGATGGTATTTCATACATTTTCTAAACATTGCTTCTGTGCTTCCTTCAAAGAAAAGTTCAAATCCCAGCTGGCTTTCCTAATTAAAGAACAGCGAGTGTTCTATAGATACAAAGTGTGTGTGTGTGTGTAGGAAGGGGTTGGATTTTATTTACCCTTTTCTCACTATGCTCTTTTTAATGTAAAACTATGTGACTATTTGGGGATGTAGCTTAAATGATGATTAGCTTAAAACGGAATAGTTAAAAGTTAAGCATTTCCAATTTACGAGGGGCCAAGAGGAAGAGAAAAAAAGCAAATGTGTGTGGCAATAGGTGGAGGTCTTGCAAACTGATGAACTAATACCACTTGTCTGACACTATAGTCTGTAACAAATGCTTTGAAGCACATTTTCCGATGTCAGCTCCTCTCAGCAATTCAAACTCCCCTCGAAGTAGTACTCTGTCGGAGCATGGACAGAAATGTTTGGGGGAGTTTGACACTGAGCTGTTATTAATTTGACAAACCTACTAGGTCAGTCATCTCTGTAAGAGAAATATGTTTTTCACGGAAATTTTTGTTTTTTTTAAATCTGTCAGCTGCTCTTTTAATTATTATTATTTTGGACTATTTTTTCATATTTACAATGTCACAGTCAATTGATGACTGACAGGTTATGAAAGTTGAGGAAACATGGAGACAAGAACTGCATGAGCAAAACATACAGGATTTGTACCCAGTGAAGTTGTATGCAAACATAATGAAAAAAAAGTAGTGAGATGGAAGAAATTCCTTTTATGTTGCAGTATTTTGCTGCACTATGTCACTTTTTCCCTCTTATGACAATCAGAATATTTAAAAAATTACATCTCAAAACATTTTCAGACTTAGATGCAAGAGCAGAAAATGAGGCAGGTAGAAACAAACTTTTCAAGATGACAGGTTCTGGTATGAGCAGTAGCAAGACAACAGATAATAAACTAGCTGTAGAAAGTGGTGGAGAAAACAGTATGGAGGAATAATGACATGTAGGTCTATGAAAGTGAGTTAAAGCTACCATAAATACTGTAAATGAAAAGTGCAATTGTCTCAATCCAGGAAAGGCATGGTTACAATTTTTTGTTTTGTTAAAAACATCATGTCAGAGTAGGCAGTGAGATTCCTCATGTGCTGCTATCTGGTGAATTATGACTGGAGGAAATATTGGGAAGACTTTGTTGATTGAGACAATTGGAAGATATAGGCATAGGGGTGAGCAAATGCTGAGGGACAGTTTAGAACCAGAAACTCAAACAGAGAAAAGATTAAAGGTTGAGGGTGATAAAACCACACATGGTTGAAATAAATGCTTGGCTTTCACAGCCATTGTTCATTAGAAGAATTAATTAGAAGAATATATGGCAAGGACTCTGAAAAAGGGAGAGTAACAAAGGCAAAGTGTCTAGGAAGGCTATCTTGTTTCATTATTATATTATTATTCCTCTAATTCCAGAGTGGCAATGAAACCACTTTCTCCAAGTTATTTTTTGGGGTTTTTTGTTCTTATCTGTTTGTAAAATTTACAGTGTTTTAGTATTTCTTGTAATGCATTTGGAATGATATTATATATGGAACATGTTATATTAATAAAAGATATGCTGCATATTTATAATTTCTTTGGTGACACAGGACCAAATTCTGTCAGTATTTAAACAGGTGCGACTCAGTTTAAGGTCCATATTATACATGCTCATTTATGTCAAGACTGAAATTGGTCCAGAACACATATATAAAAATCTAGGCCTCTTTCTTGTGGATTCAGTACTCATGCATCATTAACCTAATACATTTCTGTTTTTACAAGGGTTATACAAATTTCTGCTTCATTTTAGCAAGAGCTTGGAGGTAGCAAATAAACTGTAAAGCCTAATAAAATCCAACTTTCAGGCAAACCCTCTTGTATATAAAATTGAAGAGTACAAAGTGCCAAGGGCTTGTATTAGTACCATCCATTTTGTTAACATTTTTCCAATTTATCTTGAGTTACGAACCCTCAGAGTACTATGTGTATTGTAAATATTTAAGCATTACTGTTGACATAAAGATAATGCTGACAAATTGAGTTAACATTTCTGCTGAGGATTACTGACCATGTGTAGTGCAGAACAACTTTAACACCCACACCAGGCGCTGCACTCATGCCAAACTCTGTTTAGTCTACAATACGGCAGTGTCCCTCAAATGAATTTTTAGCTTTGATTTACACAATACATGAAACAACCTTTCTTGGATCAATTAATTGTTTGACTTTCCTAATACACTTCCATTTTAACTAGATTATGCCTGTATCACAGGACGAGTAATGGCTGCAAGATGTTAGTGCTCTCATGTGGATGGGTGCCTGTTTGTACACGTGCATGGTGCCATTGCTCTTTCTCCAAGTTAGTACCTTCTGTGTTTTCAGTATCAGCCTGCACGTTATTCCTATCTGCTTGTGTTTTCAGTAATACCTGGGTGTGCACAGCTAAAAGCCTGAGAGGGTTGTTGATGTGTGTTTTGTCTTCTAAGAAAAAAGCTTTTGCAGCATCTTCTCCCTTTTGAGAAAGCACAAGCAGTGCTGAAATAAATAATCCAGTCAGATGTTTGAAACCATTTATTCCAACAGTGTGGTATTTATATGCTGTAGTTTGCAATCTGGTGGCACTTGAAGGCAGAAGTTTTTCAAAATTTCAAGAAATTTGCATGTCACATTTGCCATCACATAACTGGCATCCTGGACAGCACCAACATATTTTGATTTGAAGAAGATTGTAAGGCCTTCATATATAACATCAATTTACACAAATATTGAAGCTCAAGCCATTTTCAGCTTTACAATAATCCTGGCTGGTACATGTTAAAATTTCTCTGCTTGAGGAATTGTCTGTGAACTTTATGAGATACATTAATTCTTATGTGTTGATAGAATTCAAAAATGAGTTAATATCAAGCCCGGATTTCTTCATTTTGGGCTGTATAAACACTAACAGAATTGATGTGGATCAGGATGCCACGTTGCAATTTGGTTACACATCATCCTTCCCTCTTCAGTATCAAATTCCCCACATTGCTTCATTATGTTGATGAGAGATTTCCAAAATGTGTTTTACTATGAGGCAACTAAAACAATCCTTTTCACATGTTTTCCTTTCTTCAAATGACAGACAATATTTTCCACACTTACAATGTCTCCAATTATTGTGTCAATAACAGTACTCCTAGTAGCTCAAAGATGTTTTACAGAGGGGGTTTAAAACTCTTTTCCTAGCTTTCTAGTGGAGAGACCCGGGCAGACTGACTATATGCCTAGTGGCCTAAAAAGGACACAGGTCTCCTCCAGCTCCTAGTTATACTCCTAAACCCAAAGAGCTGTAAATCCTAAGACATGAAACAAGGATAAACCCGAGCCTGAAACTACTGTGCTTTCTTGAGCAATGACAGCAAACTGAAATTCTGAAGAAAATCATATCTGAGATGCTTGTCCTAGGTAAAATATGCCTCTGTTTTTATTAAAACAAATTTGAAAGAACCAACAAAATCTTTGTTTTTTTTCATCTGGATTAATATGTGGGGCTTCTCTTCAGGCAAACTTGGAGGCAGCCTTAGAACTTGAATCAGAAAATTGTTGGCCTCTGATCTAGTGAGACGAGTGCTTGGGGGCCCATAATACTAGTACTCAAAGGGGAAGGTGAAGTTCTTGTGTCAGTCCAGAAATGAGAAGCAGCTCAGATGAAGTATGTAAAAACCTTAGTAGTTACAGCTAGGTCATGTAATCTAAACAAGTCCATATATACTGCACTTGTTGGTATCAGCAATGGAGTTTTCACAACTTTGACCATTCTTGGCTTGGCCACCTGATTCTCCTGGTACCTTATGAAAAGCACAGCCCTCACTCCAAGAAATAACTGTGGTCCAGCGAAGTCCTTAGCACAGGACTATGAGAACAAGTGAAATTTACTTTGAGGCCTGAAGCAGGAGGAATATCTCTGCAGTGTAGAAAGAAGCAGTCCTGATCAGGATAATTTTACTCTAACAGTAAAAATACAGCGCTAATAAGATACCAGGTTTATCAGAGCTAGTTATAACTTGCAGTTTCCAAGACCAGTGTGTGTCTCTATATTTAGCCAAGGAACAGAGGAACTTAGCTTAAGGATAAAAAAGCACCCCATCTGTCAGAAGTAAATACCTAGAAATTAAACATTTTATATTCCACCTTAATCACTTCCCAGGGGACTGGTATAGCACCCGAGCTCTTTACAACTTGAATATGTGTCTGTTCTCAGTACAGCCCTGTAAAGCTGGCAAACAAAGAATTAAACAAAGACACGCTAGAAGAAATGATACATCCTTAGTCATAAAAATGATCAATGATATGATAACATCTAGTTGCCAGGTTCTAATAGGAAATGTCAGAAACTAATTATACTCTAAGAGATGAATTTTGCAGTTTCTTTACCTCAACCATCTTTTGTTTTGCTTTCTTCTCTCCCACATCATGTATTCCTGTTGATTCTCCTTTTATTTTCCATCCTTCCTTGCACGTCCATTGCCTCCCTTCCTTAAAAACAGCAATTTACCCTTTCTTTTTCTTCCTTGCCTGAGTGGAAGAAGCTTCTAACCACTCACACATGCCTCAGTTTACAGACAAACTATGGTAAGGTGGCCAGCAGTTCTGCATAAATCAGTGTCCTTATAAGTTACTCTTCTGCTGTGGCCCTTGTCCCTGTGGTGTGCAAGAAAGGCATTTATATGAACACTCAGCAAGTTGTCTGGTATGATCTAAAGTGGCATCAAACAGAATGTCTCTCTCATCGGCTCTCCGCCTGCTTACCAGGAAAACTCAGACCATAGAAATCCATGTTTGGATAGCTTTTTATGAGGACAGGTGTAATACAGACACAAAATCTTTGGGTTAGTACTAAATTATTTCTTTGTGTTTGGCCATTAATAAGTATATAATGAGTTAATTCCCTTTCTGTTTGAGTCTTTGCATAGCTCTTTCTTTACAGGTCTTCCCTTACAGAAGTTATAGCCTCCTACTTGGCACGAATAATTTCTCCTTCTTTGTGAAATCACTGCTTAAAACTGGAGGGATCTTATTCTAGCTAGGATTCCTGGGGATCTTTTCATAGCTACTGAAAGTGTTTCAGAGATATTTGTGTCATAAAGTCTTGAGATTATACAAAACAAAACACATTTGTTCACACATATCATGCTGCTTATTTTGAAAAAGAGCAGGCTGGGAAAACTTGCCTCTTTGACAACATCCTTCCTGTAGAGAGGCAAAAGCAAAGGTTATGTCTTCTAGCAAAATGCTCTTTCAGTAGTAGGATCATTAAGCTCATTAACACCGTCTTTAATGATTTTTACTAGGAACAAGGATTATTGTGGGTCTAAATTGGTACTTCAATTGGTGACTGAAAAGAGGGAGTAATGAGCTTGGTATATCAACATTTACGAGCAACATTTAAAAGCCTGGGAGGAACTGAGCACGCAGTGAAACTACAGAACTACTGCAGCAGAAGGTGGAGAGAAAATTATTCTTTAGTTGGAAAAAACCCAAACCACCTAAAATGGGGAAAGATAACATGAAAGGTTAGAGGGAGGGAGCTAGAGTTGGTGTTGATCCAGAGTTAACTTGCTGTATAATGTAAATTAGACTTTTCCACTAAAGTTTTGTCATGTCTTTTGCTGCCTAAATGAATATGAAGGAGCCTCTGTGCTGAATCTCAAAGAATTGTTTACAGGTATGGAAGAACCTGTTACCTGTTGCTCTCTGTTCAGGCTTACAAAAGCATCTCACAAACAACAGGAAACTCCTTTTAAGCATTCACAGACTGTCTCACTGCTCAGTTTGTGGCTAACATACATAAATGTATGCACCAAAACATGCTGGTGGAATAGGGCTGTGTACAGACTCATGTCAAAAAGGTGGGTTGATAACAATCTCTCTGTACATCAGGTGCTATGATTACACAGGAAATATCTTCTGGGCAGTGCTTCACAGCAAATGGTACTGATGGGAGGAGAAATTCAGCATTAGGAAGAGCTGCTGTGGAAATGAAGCACAGACAGGTTGGGTTTTTTTTTTAACTGTTTAAAATATAACTAAACTCTTGAAGGAGGATAAACTGCAACAACCTTGTGCATGAACACATGGAGAGATGGATGCATCAACAATACCGAGGACTTATATACAATGACTTAACAATAAGGTAGGTAGCTAAGAACAGTAGAAGAGATTTTAGAGGAAGAAACCTTCTGGCCATGAGAGCTATTAGCCACGGAAAAATCCCCTGGAGAGGAGCAGATACTCTGTCTCACAGAACATGAAAAGCCACACCGGATAAAGTGCTGCTAGGAATATAATAGGGGCTGTATTGTTGCATTGAAAGGTGGTTAGAACAGAGGAACTCATAGGTTATTATTTGCAGATCCTATGATTACTGGAAGGATTGGTAGCTCTCCTCTGCCCCCCAGAAATGGCACCCTGCTGCTCCTTTGGGACCGAGGGACAAAACTGACCCTTCCTGCCCTGGAGGGAGCCTCAGATACAGGCATGCAGTTCCTCCACCTGGATTAATGCCCAACCATATTTTTGTTGTTGTTGGAGTTTTTTTTTGAAGCCTGAAGGCAGATTTCTCCTTCCTCTATGCTGTCTACCCCAGCTTAACTGGGTACACGTAGGCTTGTACATTTCAGAGGTTTACAGCCTGGCATTGCTATTCAGACCCTTGAAGCTTTTGATAAGATCTGTCATATTTTCAGAGAAATGCTGGCTCTCCTCAAATAATTTTACAAATTCTAATTGATCTAAAACTGTGCCATTCTGAGAATTGAGTGCTTATAAATCAGGGCAGAACATGTCAAAAATGTTTTGAGACTCTGCAGGAGGACAAAAGATGTTACTATAAATGGAGTGTCTCATTTTATTTGGAACATTGACAATTAACATTCTTCAATTTTTTACCAAATATATGTGCAATGTTAAAATTCACTGACTTAGAGGAGAAATTCTATAAAGCCATTCCTTTATTCTTTAAGAGGTCTATGAGAATGGAATTGAGGCTACCTCATAGTTGATTGATAAATGTACAACCCAGTAGGTGTGTAAGTTTTTTTTTAATTAACAGAATTTTAGGTAGTATAACTCTACCAATATATAGCATGGGAATAAAGCAACACTTGCATCCTGGTAAATCTGCCCTTTTTGGGGGCAGAAAGTTTCTCTTCTACTGTATTTACACATATCCTCAGCATGTTTCACCAGTGGGAAGAGTAAGTTCTCTTCACAGATTCACTTTTAGTGTGATTCTTGATTGAGAGAACTACTTTAGGAGCTTGATTAAGAGAGCTCTTGATTGAGAGAGCTCCTTTAAGCTCACTTCCACTGAAAATGAGACTTTCATGCACGTGTGGTATCTTCACAGTGTACAACAAGTTTGACATGCACTTGCAAGCTGCAAAAAATGGGTATCTCCAGATCCCCACCTTAATTTTATATGCAACCTAGAATTAATTACTTGGGAGTGACTTAAATCAGCATTTGTCCATTGCATACAATGAGAACGCCCCTGCTCGCAGTTTTCGCAATATTGTGCTAGTAGGCAGGCTATGGTCTTTCCAGTCCAGGAATAAGCAAAGAATGAAGGATGAAGGGAAATACTTCCTCTGTCATTTGATAGAATAGAAATTATTGCTCATTATCTTAAAAAAATACATTAAAACCAAAAAGAAGATTAAATCATCCTTTCATCCTAGTGTAATTGGGAGTTACCCACTCTGTCTGTGTGAATAGAATTTTAAACCACAATAGGAAACAAAGGCAAAACTGCAAGGCTTAGGTTACAATCTTTGGATGTAAAAAAAAGTCAGTTTAATGTACTTTTCATAGCTGATACGGGAGAATTTAATGATTCAAATTTTCTTCTTTCTATTGTCTCGTGAAAATAAACATTGAGGAGAAAAAAGGTTTTGGAGACTTAGAGGCAAACACAGTCAGTGGGATGCCGAGAGAATAAAATTAGCAAGAATGCTGGAGGCTAAAAGTCACAGAATCCAAACCCAGAATGTGCCTGTCAGCACTGTGTGCTTTCACGCGTTTGTTGTCAGGGGTATGGGAGTCGCCAGGGATGAAAGGAGGAACATTTTGACGAGAAGGGAAATAGATCAAGTGAGAGATGCTCAGTGTTGCAAGCTGCCAAACAGGTGGCTCCTTTTCTTCCTTTTTTTGAAGTGAGTTTGGTGAGATGAAGTCTCCTTACAGCTCTGGGCCCAGAGACACAGTTCTAGGTTTCGGGACTTGGAGGAATCTCTGTCAGAGCTCTCCGCCCTGCCTGTGAGAAGGGCAGAGTTCAGCGCCCAGTGGGCGTGGCCAGCCTGCTACTCTACACCATATATGTCACTGCTGGGAGTGTGGCTTTGGGGGGAAGAGGTGGATGTCGTTTCTGTTCCCTCTGTGGCTAGGGACGGTGCCAGCTGTGCTGGTGCTCATCCTTTCCCATTCCTCCATGATGCAGCTTGGAGACGTAGCGCTGAAAACAAAAAGCTGCACCAGTGTGGGAAGCATCCGCAGGGAGCAGAGTGGTGGAGGTGAGTCCAAGCCCAGCCAAATCTGACCTGAGCTGAAAGGAGCCAAGCTGAAGGGAGCTGAGGAGAGCCATGGGGAATGGTCAAAAGTGGCAACGCCAATGCCAGACACAGCCATGAGGAATCAAGTCCAGCATCCGAAGCAGTGGCGTGGCACAACACAGACCGTCTGGCTTTTGAGGATTTGTCCATCATTGTTTTCCATTGTGTCTTGCAGTGCTCACAATCTTGTCTTTGTCTGGGGAAAGCCACATGAACACAACCTATGGGGAGCACCTGACATCCTGTCTTTGTCCCAGTGGCCACACAGAACTAAGTTGGAGTGGTGAACATCTTTTGTGTAAAGCACTTTCTCATTTTGAATACTTATTTTGCTTATATTGCTTCTGTTCCTGTGCGTTTCTTGTTCCGTTGCTTTTTCCTTCCAGTAGATTGTTATCTCAATATACAGTCTCTGCCTTTCCTCCTCCCTTATCAGAAGAGGGGGGGAGAAGGTGAGAGGCTTATTTGGAGTTTAATTTGCAGCTGTTTTTAAACCACCACATGATACACTACCAGTTAGTAATCAGAAGATATGTGGCTGTACAGGTTACTTCCAGAAATTGCTGAATCCCCCAGTGCCCTGAATTAAAGGCTCATAAGCATTTCAGATCAAAAGAAGCTGCCTTGACCAGACAATTGCCTGAAATGTGACCCTTGACAGTGTAGGCATCCTTGCTATAATTTATTAGAATTCATGTAATAAGTGTGTTTAGTGAATAAAAACAAAAGCACACAGAACCGTGAGAGGAATTCAAGCCCCAGCAACTTCAAAAAAGACCCCCACAAAATTAAGCAGCATACAGACAAGTGTCCTAGAATGTGAGGAATACTAAGTATTCAGGAGATTTTTTACCATCACATACTGTTTGGGGAGAAAACCAGAAAGCAGCTTGTAGGAAGTCTGGGAACATGGGTCTTGTGCATGTAAGGGCAGCTGAGGGTAGCAGTAGAGGGAGAAGAGGAGGACATTTCCATGCAACATGTGTGAAAAGGAACCACATAGTGATAGGTGTGAGTGGTCAGGCTCAGTCCCACTGGCCCTGATTGCTCTCGCTCCATGTCTGTGTGTTGTGATCCAGAGATCTTGGAAGCAGTAATGTTTTGAAGCTGGGCAGGCTGCGATGGATGTCAAACGGGGGTGAGCTAAATGTTTCAGGGTTTGGCAAGTCCATTGTGAAGGTCACCAGCCAGCCTAAGAGGCAGGCATGGGTTGTATCAAAGTATAAAGCCAATCAGAAAGACTCACAGTACCACACACCCTGGGGAAAAGTAAAGGAAATCCAACATTTGGGAGGCATAGATAGCCAGAAAGACCACAAGTAAGGTATGAAGGAAAACAGACAGGAAGATGGAAACCCAGTAATTTTAGGAAAAAAATTGGGAAAAGATGAAGTATTGAAAAAGTATTCACAGAAGCAGAAAACATCCAGAAATCTCCCCCTTTCTTAATACGTAAAAATTGTCATATGGGTACACCTTATGATTATTTTCTCCTCTTTTTCTTTCCTGTTCAGAACCTACAAATATGGACCAGGAGCTTTGCAGATCTTCTGAAGCAAAGAGCTTTCTTTTTGTCCTCAAGAGATTTTGTAGGCTGTGACTCTTTCTGAACAGATGTTTGCAGGGATGATTTCAGAGAGGATCCTAGAAAGATGCCTGTAAGACATGGAAGTAAAACAAAGGCAATATGAAAAGTACTTATAAGCCAACAGAGAGTTTCTCAGGGCTGAACAGGTTTTGTTTATATAATCATTACAGCAAAGTCGTGTATCTTGTGCAAAGTAAAATTTCCTTTTTCCCTTCAATTCTTTCTTTGTTCATTTGTTCTTTCTTTAACTATAAAATAAAGTTGAAATGTGACTACTATAATTTGTATTTACAGCAAGAACTTCATCCTGGGCTGCAGCGTTGTCTGGGCTTGACTAGAGTCTTATTTCTGCCTCAGCGTCAAAGAATCTCTAAAGCAAATAAGAAGGAAAAATAATAGACAAACTTGGCATTGTGGTTATATATTTACTAGTAAATGTAGCCACTGCTTTTTGGAAATGGGCAGGAATAAGGTACAGCTTTTAGAAGCAAGAAATGTGCCTGCTCAGGCAATTTTTACATGAGTTCACTTAAATGACACTTTGCTAATGATTAGTTTGTGTTCTCATTTCTCTCCAGTGACAGACAATACTGTTGAACTGTTGGGTCAAAATAGACAATTAAGTTTTTCAGTGTGGAGGTCTCATTTGAGGACCAGGCGAAGACCTGTATGAAGATCAGTCTGGCCTCTTGCATAGCACTACTTTTACACTACTTTTGAAATGAACCACTTTAGAATTCAGGAAGTCATAACAGTGTCTTTGATGTGATGGTCCAGCTGCCCATCCTGTTGCTTTTCCTTTTGTGATCGTAACTGGCTACAGGTTACGTCTGTGCTCAAAGAAAAATATTTTCCTTAAGATAATGAAATATTGTCCCTCTTATCTGTGGTAATCAGCAGAGCAAGATGCAGTTCAAAAGGCCTGATTTATGTTATTTCCCTCTGTCAGTTGTCTCTGCTAATAGCAAAACATTTTCCCCTTGTAAACATAGTAGTTCACAAAAATAATATCAACAGAGTAAAAAAAATAGTATCAGGAATGAAGTCTGTGCAGACACAGATTTTGGGTCCATATGTATACCTTATATCTAAAAACGTTAAACAAAGACACTGAATAGAAGTGAAAAAGAAACAGAAGTATAATTTCTGGATTTGAAGAGTAATAGCAATTTCATAAATATTCATTAATTCCTTTTCACTGAATATTATAACCCCTTTGAAATACACATTTCACCTTCCACTGTCCTGTTTCTTTTACCCACATGTTGTAACTGTCATCTCCCTATATCTTTGTCTCTTTGTTGTTTTCCTTTTTTCTTTTGTTTTTTTGTAGTTTTCTTACCTGATTGCTGATAGTCTTTGTATTTATAAACATAGATGCATAAGTGTAAGCTGTCAATTGCAGTCAGGGGTTAGTAGTCAGAGTTATAGAACTAATTGATTATTCCAAGGTTAAAACAATTCTGTCTTATTTACTGCTGGTTATTAACTTGATATATATTATTACTAGAAAAATAGACATAGGTGTGACTTCTTTCTAAACTACATTCTGATCATACTTGCTTAGAATAAAAGATATTTTTTCCTACTGACAGTTCTTCATGTAAAAAATGGAATCTAAAAGCCAGGCTGCCTGTTCTATCCTTGCCCATCATAATTGCTCTGTGCTTGCAAATTAGGTGACAGAGCTGTAGCTGATGCAGAAGGATGGCCTGAGGCTCCCTTTTCGACACTGTATTTGGCTTTGCAGTGCTAACAGAAGTGAAACATTCCTTTTGTCAGAAAAAGCAGGAGCTACTTCTCAAAAACACACATGAAGCAGAGAGATTTTGAAGGAATGTGACATTTCTACGGTTGGTTTTTTTGGGTTCTAATTCCCACAGTAAAAGAAATGGAGGGAAAATTTTGGAACAACTCTGCCGTAAAGGACATATTATATGGAAACTTAGCCCTTTTACCATTTCTTTACATAAAACAAACCAGAACAAACTACATCAAAAAGCCACAAACAAACTGAATTCTTTCACTTGAGAGAGATTTGTGGAAGTGTATTGCCTCTCCCTGAAGTGTAAGCTGCGTCTCTAGGAAACACAGAGGTTTTCCTCTGACATGGTTTACAGAACTATTTCTTCATATATATGATTCAGCTTCTACGGTGTGTGTGGAGGGAACAGGCATGATGGGCTCAGGTGGGCTTGCAGTTCCCCCACCTGCAAGAAGCCTCAGGAGGCTCCAGCTGGGAGAGGTGGTTGTTCACCTGATTGTTGATCAAAGTCAACAGTAGAAGTCTCAACTGCTCTCTCACCTTGGTGTCTGTCTCTCCTTGTGCAGCAAGAGAAACTTATTCCCTCTGCTGAAGTATGAAGTCATGGAGATCATGATGTTCTCTCGGTCTTCAGTATGTTGGTAGCCACTGAATAGTACTGTGTTCTTGCAGCCAGTATTTCCTGTGCAAGCAAAATGTCGTTTACAGAGATGAAAAGTGTCTGAACCATCAACCACTGTTTTTAACATGATTAGTAACCCTAGATGAGTTAGCACTATTTCTAGACTAAACTTCAGCCTGAAGTTTGGGAATCACAACTCCTTTCTTGGTATTTTCCTTTTGTCCTATCTAATACCTTCCCAATCAGCGTTATGGCTTTAGTACTCAGTATTCTTGCCTAATGATGACACGTAGACACCACAGTCAACCTCCTGCTCCTTTTCAATATATCTCTTGCTGCATGGCAACTAACTGGTCCTCTCCTCTCCTGGTAAATATTACTGTTGCTCAGATTTAACAACTTTCATTCATCCTTCTGAAAACATCACAGCTAGATTTATTTTAATTCTTTACCAAATTATTTACCAGCTCATTCTCGTTTCTCTTTTCAGACTTTATAAGAAGTGTCTTTAGTGCTATGGAGTCTTCCTCTGCTTTTTTTTTCCTTAAAAACCAAAAAGGCTTTTATCTGTGTTTGACAGAGAAGCTTGTCTCCATTCTCTAGCACCTGGACGTGGTCAGTCTGACAGAAAGCTTTGTGGAAATGTGGGGAACACACCCCAGTCTCTAAGTTCCTCAGACACCATTAGGTGCAATTGCACTGGGACTAGTGTGTTCACTATTTGTTTGAACATATGGTATAATGAGAAATGATATCTGCCCTTCTTGGCCACCTGGGCACACACCAGCTGCTGTTGACCAGAACTCCTTGGTCCTTTTCCATTGGTCACTTTCCAGCCACTCTGCCCCAGCCTGTGGCACTGCCTGGGGTTGTTGTCACCCAAGGGCAGGACCCAGCACTGGGCCTTGTTGAACCTCACACTGCTGGCCTCAGCCCATGATCCAGCCTGTCCAGATCCCTCTGCAAAGCCTTCCTGCCCTCCAGCAGATCAACACTCCCACCCAGCTTGGTATCATCTGCAAATTGACTGGGGGTACGCTTTACTCCCTCATCCAGATCATCGATAAAAAATCCAGGGCTGGCCACAATACTGAGCCATGATGAGCCCCACCAGTGACCACCACCAGCTGGATATAATTCCGTTCACCACCGCTCTCTGGGCACAGCCATCCAGCCAGCTTTTCACCCAGCAAAAAGCATACCCATCCAAGCCATGAGCAGCCAGTGTCTCTATGAGAATGTTATGAGAAACTGTGTCAGAGGCTATACTGAAGTCCAGGCAGACAACATCTACAGCCTCTCTGTCATTCTCTAAGTTGGTCACCTGTTGCAGAAGGAAATCAGGTTGGTCAAGCAGGACCTGCCTTTACTAAACCCAATTGTCTGGGCCTGTATGTTCTGCATTTTGACACTCAGGATTACCTGCTCCATGAATTCCCTGATAGTGAGATCAGGCTGGGAGGCCTGTAGTCCTCTGAATCCTCCCTCTGACCCTTTGTGTGGATAGGCATCGTATTGGCCACCCTCCAGTCAATTGGGATCTCCTCAACTAGCTAGGACTCATGATAAATGATGGAAAGTGTCTTGGCGAGAGCATCTACCAACTCCCATAGTACATTTGAGTCAACCCCATCCAGCCTCAGAGAACTGTGTGTGTCTGTGGTGTAGCAGGTTGCTGATCACTTCCCCTTGGATTACGGGAGCATATCGACTCTCTTAGTGACAGCATTTTAGTGCTCTTTTTGACCCTGAACGTCTCAGTCAGCACTCCTCGGCCAAATTATCCAGGGCTATGGATTTTAAGATATGCGTCTTTAATAGACATTGTGTATGACACTTCTCCTTGTTACTTGTGGAAAGTGTGTTGCCCTTGTGATGTAATATAAGTATATAAACCCATTTCCTTGCCAATGCAGAACAGAAACATTTATTGTCTGGATTTTCATTTGTTGATTCTTCTTCATCTTCATTAATAGCTTTATCATTTGCATCTACTAAAGAGCTACATTATTGTTATATATTTGAACTGCAAGGTTGAATATAATCTCAGCAGTCTTCCTTGTTATCCATATTACTCTAGAAATATTTATAATATTTTTCATGAGCCTCTAAGATTTATTGTATGCTGATGGCTGCTATTTATTATTTTGAATTATTTTGATTATTTTTGCCTTGCTGTTATACTGAGATATTTTAGACAAATATGTTATTTTCTTTGTGGAAAATGAAAATTCTTTACCATTAGTTAGCCTTTTAAGGATTTTGATCTTAATTCATGTTTTACTGTTTACATATCTTCATATCACTCTTTTCCAAACCACATGTTCCAGGATCAGGGAATAATGGTGAACCTGAGGTCTCATTCAAATCCATAGGAAGGCCATAGCCCATGTTTTTCCTAGTTTGTCTGCCTAGATTCCCACCTGTAAAAGGGGAAAAATGCTATTTCTCTATATTGAAAGCCTTTGATGAATGTATTTTAAAGAATGGGCAGGTTCTTTAGTTGGGGCAATATGTACAGAAAAGTGAGTATGCTAGCATAGAATTTGAAAAATATTTGAATGTGAAGAGCAAATTCTCTTGTTTTTGCTATCCTGAGCAAAAAGCTATATAGTTTTATGAAGTCTTTGTCTCACATGTCTTACATATGTGAAAGGATGTCCCTTGTTTGGACATATTAGTTCAATTTGTACTTGAGCTTATACTTCAATAAATCTAGTACATAAAGAGATATTTGGAGATCAACAGGATAAGAAGCAAGTGATAGCGTGATTCTCCTCGCCTGTGAATTTAAATCAGAAAAAACTTCTCTGAAGCACACGTAGTCGAATTAATGTAAAAACTGTGCTTTATATGAAAATGAAGCTCTCCAATGTTTGCATTACTAGTTGCAAAACATTCACTTCTGCTTTCTCTTTACACATTTAATTTTCTCCCACATGCTAGTTTGTTTCTTCTTGTGTAGGATTAGAAAGGAAGATGCAGGAAATTATATGATCACAAGATCAACTGGAGTACATGAAGTGTGATGCCATTTAAAAAGTTTGAATACAAAAAGTTGAGGACTTGCCAGTGAAATGCATGAACATTTAGGAGACATTATTAGTCAGCCCTTGGAAAGTCTTGCAGAGACATCACAGGCCTCTTAGCAGAGGTAACTCCCATCCCATATCAGTGTGGAACAGTCTAGTGTTTTCTCTCACACACTCTGTCTTGCTCTATTATTTTTTTCTATACTTTCAAGACATCTGTAATTGCAGTTAATCTATTGCACAAAGTGTTCTAGTTGGGGATGGGATTGTTTCCATTTTGGGTATTGTGCTGTTAATCCAAAAATGCTCTCACCCCTCCCATACTTTGATGAAAATTGTGGCTGCTCAACTGTCCTCAGTGGGCAAATGAGTCTGTGATGCATAAATTCAGAACAATGACTTTTGCCTGTGTTTACAGAAGTATTGGAAAGGACAATGGGAAGAACAGACAGAAGTGCTATTGTTGAAATGGAGAGAGTGAGAGGGAGGAGGGTTGTTATCACTTCTGCTGGATTCAGATCTCTATCCTTCTTTACTATTCGGCTGCTGGGCTGTGCTGTGGTTGAGGTCTTACCCCGTAAATGGGTAAGACCTCATTCCTTGGCACTCTCCTGTGATGTTCAGAGCTTTCGTGTATGAAGGAAGTTTGTTTTTGGAAAGTGTTTTAACACTGCTTGGTTATTCAGTGGTATTTAAAAAAAACCAAAAATAAACAAGGAGCTTGTGACTGGGAAAGACAAGTTCTCTGTGTAATTTGAGACAAATATCTTGTCATTTGGAGGTCTTTCTGCTTTTTAGTTTACCACAGGATGCTACAAGAAATTTCCTTCAGTGACTAGGAGCACATCCAAGACAAGGCAGGCCGTAGCAGGTGTTTGCCACATGCTGTTGTGATGGCTGGGATTAGTTGGGTAACAGTGAGCAAACATCTGTCTTGTATTATTCATACAGACTTCATTTTGATTCATATCAATGTTCCTATCAGTATGCGACAGTTGATTTGGCTCTTCAAAGTTCAGTACGAGGGCTGATGGTAAAGTATCCAGTAAATATGTCTTTCTATGCAGGGATGCAGTTTCTTCCTACTAGTGATGACAGGACTTACCAGGTCATTTGAACACAAAGAAAGGGAAACTTTACCCATCAGAATGTGTCAGGGTTTTTTCATAAGGTTGTTTTTATTTGGCTGTACAAAGAAAATAAATCTACAAAACATATCTTACCCAAAAGAAAAGTTTACAATAGTATACTCCAGTGGGAAATTAAAATACCAGGAAACAATTTTATTTTCTAATGTTTTGCCAGCTGCAGAACAGGGTCCAGTAAGTAGAACAGACCTGGCTCATTTGGTTGTTTCCTCTCTTTTGGCCAGATCTCCCTTGCTAGTCCTCTCATAGTCCTCTTTTAGGCTATTTATTTCCCCTACATAATGACTGGCAAACAGCAATCCAGGCAAAGAAAGAACGTAGGAGACATTTCCTGACGTTTCATTGGCTTTTAGAAAGGAAAAAACAGTTGAGGTTAGAAAAAGTGTCAATTTGTTATTTATGCAGTGAAGAGCAGTGTGATGTAGAAAAGGTAATTAACCCTGAGGGAGTGTTTCCTCAAGACGTAGCTCCATTTTTTCCTTCTCTGGCTCTTTCCATGGCTTATTTCAGTTCTCTTCAGGGAACTTCTCTGGAGCCTGCTTTTCAGAATGTGTTGAGAAAACAAAGTAGGTTGGATGTTGTGCTTATATTTATTTAGTTAAGGGGGTTTCTTTGTTTTGTTTTATTTTGTTCTAGGATGTAAGTCAAGATTTTAAAATAAACTTGTTGCTATGAATTAAGATAAAGGGGTGAAATCTAGAAAGCACAAAAAGTCAGTCAGAAAAAAATTCTATTATCAAACAAAATATTTCTGTAATTTTAGAATATTTTGTTGCATTTTGTCTTTCCACCCAGCCAAGATCAAAGTAAACAAAATCTGCTTTAAACAACTGGAGGAAGTCTCTGTATCAAAAACCTAACCTAGTCGGGAGAATTTAACTTCTCTAACGTCTCTTGAAAGAGCAACATGGCAAGTTGCAATCAGTTGAGAAGACTTCTGGAGGGTATAAATGGTAAGACCTGGATAAAGATAATGGATAGGCCAACCAAAGGTGAGGCACAGTTGGATCACTTATTTAATAACAGACGTGTGGTTGGGAAAGTGATAATCATCAGCATTGGCTGTAGCAACCATGAACCATTGGAGGTCAAGTAAGGAAAGTGAGTAGCAGAGAAGCTCACTGAGGGGACGGGGGGTTGGGACCCCATGAGACAGCTCTGAAGGGCAAAAGAGAAGGGAAATCTTGCAAGAGCTTAAGGACAGAACCACACAAGCCTTTTGTCTTATATTTGTGAAAAAGCATAGGCGTACCAGGAGCATAATGCAAAGTCGTGTATTGCCAGTCATACCTGGGAAGGCGGAGTCCTCACCCTTTGCAACAACAGGCCGGGCACTGGCTGCCTGGGCAGCAGCATGTTGGATCAATCCCTAGGGCTTTGGGAGAGACAGAGAGCTGCACAGGAGCAAGCAGCCTGTGGGGCTGGCAGCAGTGAAGGCCAGCACCACCCCGTGCTGTGTGAGCAAGGACACAGACAGAAGATGGAGGGACACAGGAGAGTCATGGGGGGATGAAGGCAGCGTGGGAGGACATGTCAGGGATGTGATGAGACGTGGGGGGATATGGGGATGAAGGAGACATCCCCCCACATGTGGTGGGGATCTGAGGTGATACAGGGAATATGGGGGGACACATGGCAGGAATATGGGGAGTTGAGGGGGACACATAAGAAGGATGTGTCTCTGTCATGTCCCCTCAAATCCCTGATGTATGTCCCCTCATCAGTATGAGGGACATACTTTGAGTCAGGTGAAAGATCTTTGTGCCAGGTGCTGTGTTGGCAAACCTCCTTCTGCCCTTGCTTTGCTGAAGCCTACACTTGTTAGCCTGCCAGTCATGCTGAGTTTGCAGCTTCAATTTGCCATGGAATGGAAGTTAAAGTGATTGAAAACTAATGGGAGTTCTGTTTATTGGCAGACTGTTGGTGCTACTCTGATTTTTTAATATCAGATCATGATTTAAATTGTCTGTGCATTTAAATAGATGAACCGTCTGCAAATGCTCTCCTAGCTATTGAGCCCTGGGGATTGGGAAGTAACTTGTGTTACTTTGAATAATTTTTATGGAAATCTATTGAGGTTTTTTTAATACTTTGGAATTTAACACATATTATCTTATCTGAAAATTAATAAAATTAATTCACAACATCACTTTTGCAAATATTCTCAGCTGAAGGTACATTAGACCCAGCCAGATATTTTTAGTATTCTATCCAGAACTAGTCTGAGCAAGTTGTAAATGTTGTTCGTGAAACAAGTAGTTGTGGTGACAGATTATGGTTGCAACCATCTGCTTTCCTTCTGCAAAGAAAAGAACTCAGCAAGAAAAATACGTAACAATGGACTCAAACTACGGTAGATGACATAAAACTAATCGCAAATAAATTTTTTAAAAAAATCAGAATGTTTGGAAATGGCGTTTCCTTATGAGCTGTTGCAGTTCCAACTTGGGATTGAAATCACATTCCTTATGTCAGTTACTGGGTTATCAGGGATAAATGTTTGAGAACAGAAGAGTCAGGAATAAATGTGCATCATGGACTTTCACACCAGATCTGTGTGGACTTAGTTGCTTTGATCCGTTTGGTTTGAAATTTTTTTTTTTTTTCATCTAAATATTAGTAAGGATTTTACTATTTATTTGGGGACCTGACAATGACAATAATGAATGATTTGGGAAGAATGAGCAGTAGCTTTCATGTATAAATATTTTCAAGTACTTGTCAAAATTGTAAACCCTCTTCAAGAAAATATTTGGCTAAAGAAGTTGCATAGAGCCTGCAGCACACAGACAATCCGGTGATGGGTAGCTGTAACTGAGAACAGATTGCTAAGACAAGTCTGTATTCAGCTCTAGAGATGTCAGAGCTGCTTTGGATTTAAATAGGTCAATGAATCAATAATTCTGGATTGCTGTTTTGATTTCATTCACTGCTGAACCCTGATGATTGGAAAATAATGCACATTCAAATTAATATTAAAACCTTCCATGCTATCATCATTAGTCACACCATCTATACGGAACATATAATATTCACAGAAAAGTTAAAATACTTTATAACCTTAGCAAATTAGTCAGAAATTATTTTAAATGAGCTATTGCTTTCTAGACATTTTTATGGTCTTAAAATTGTCTGAAATTCCCTTTTAAAAATTGAGGTGGTATTGTTTCTCTATTATCTTTTTATTTTGTCACATTAATCTTATAATTTCAAATGGATTCCTTGAAAATACAATCCTTTGTATTGAAATTTTTTATGTGTTAACGGTAAAAAAATTTAGTTCAGTCTTTTTTTGTTCATGATACTAAATTACTGGATTTAAACCTCACTGTATCATCAACCATACGTATTGCATTTCTTGAAATGGTATTATTTACCACTGGCACTTTTTTGATGTAACATTTTTCAATTGATAATATGGAAATGTAGGTAATTCAGTATTGGCAATTAGCTGTTGCCTTAACTTCCGTATTTTTTGTGTTTATATAGTGTTTACATGTACCTTAAATGTCTGCTTTGCTGTGATACCATGGAAAGGCAAAGCAGCCAAACAAGAATTAGAACATAGCCCTCTGGATGGCTGGGCTGCTGATAAACTGAAATGATTGTAAACCTTGCCATTTGTATGTCTTTAGCATTCTTCTTTCATTTTCTACTCTTGCCTCATACTGCAGGTACAGGGATTATTTTCTTGTTAGAGGATGATTCTCTTCCCAACAAAACAGGGCTTTGGACCACAGCTGGGTCTCCTAAGTGCTATGGTAATAGAAATTAAAATAGATGTTTGTAATTAGAGAAACTGCGTGGTGCTTTTGAGACAAATATGTTCAGATCACATGGAGGAGTTTGTATCTTTGTTCCAAACAAGTGGTACATGTAAATAAATACTAATTCCACTTAAGTCTACTGTGTATATGGAGTCATTCCATTCAAATTCATTAATTTACCCCAGTCTAAAGTATTTTATTTACATATTCCTTCTTTGGTGTACCCCTAAAATGCTGGGCATATTCTACAACATCTTTGCTATAAAAAACATCAGGAAAAAACCCCCAAATTTTAAATTGGATCAACTGCTGTAAATCAGCCAACTTTGGAAAACTTAGCAAACTGTTCCACTAGCATGTATTGTTTAGAGAAATCAGTCTCTGTAATCTCTGTTGCCTGTCATAGAAACATGCCAGCTATCGGTTTGGATTACAGTCTCATGATAAAATAGTTGTGATGAGCCATCTTACTTCACAAAACATGTGGACAATAATTTTGTGTTGATTAGTGATGATTGTTTTTTCATGGTTGACTTCACTGGTTATTGATTCTTGGCTTTAATCTCAAAATAGACAGCAGTTTTGGAGAAATTATTTCAATTTTTTACCTTTATCATAACCATCTGATTCTCTCAGACATCCAGATTCTGGCGGCTTGCGATTTTTGGTGAAGAAAGAAAAGGTCACTTAATCCTATATATACATACATAAGAAAATGTCTCTGTTGAATTAAACTGATGCAACTGTTTCAAGAGCAGTTGAAATATCTGCTTTTTAATCAGGAAAAAGAAAAGTGATACGTGAGTTTTTAATGAATCACTCACATAGGTAAGGCACTCAAAAAAGTTGATTTTTTTCTTGGTTGGTATCTTTCACTGTCATGTCTGTGCTTTGCATCAGATGTGGTCAAAGGCATTCTACTGCATTTCAGCATTCCAGCTTCCTTGGGCTTCTTGTCTGAGAAGGTATTAAAATATCTCAAGAACTCTTGCTTTTGGAAACTTCTGTATTAACAATAGTAAGTAGTGGATGTTTCAGAAATCCATAGGAGTTGCTCTGGACTCTGCATGAGGAGGTGACAGAACGGACAACAGTCATTCTCTCTCAGCAAACATACACAAGCATCAGTTGGACAACTGGCAGTGCCATATCAAGTAATTTAACAAACTCCCAGTACTGGCAGTGTCTTTCCTGTTTTAAGCAGTAGCTTTATAACTAGCCCTACCTAGGAGTTCAGCTGCAGTTATGCTGCATCACTTATCTTGGGCTGGATAAAGCCTTGCAACGTTCTTATCTGACATTAGCCCCTAAAAACACTTTGTAGCTTCTGCCAGTTTAGATAGATTACTACTTAGCTCCTTAGGCTAACAGATCTTTGTTAACCTGGAGTCTACCTGGAGGTTTAGACAGAGGCATAACAAGAGTATTGGGCAGAAGAGACTGTAGAAGGAATGTCTTAAATATAGTACCCATGCACTGTGGCTTTCTGTTAGCTGTCACACCATGGTCACTGAAATCTACGTCAACATACGATATCTAATTAAGCTCTTGGTTTTTTGGCTTTTCTATTTAGTGTGTCTCAAAACAGTGCATTAACAAAATACCTGTGGGAAATGTGCTTATGTACCAATATCTGGATATTGGTGCTAAATAGCAGGCTATCTAAAAGACTTCGGAGAGCAGTTTGACCTTCACCGGTTTGGAGATCAGATAACAAAATAATTGATGACTATCTCTCCTTGTTTATACTGATGAAGTTGTATAGGGCTGAATTTTAGGACTCAGACCATAGATTACAAACAGATATTTTTCTGGGAGTTATATAATTCCTACTTGCTACTTTCTTAAGGAAAACCAGGCAGAATTTTCTTCATTAGCAATAATTCCTAGCTTCCTTGAGTCAATGACCTTTATGTAACTCCCAAAGGAGGAAATGGGAAAGTTTACTAATATCCAATAGTCTAAAAAGATGGATTTTCTTTCTGTCTTTAGTATGAGTTGTTTTATCCCTGTCTTTCTGAATACTAGCAGCTATTACTGGTAGAAGATTTTTTCAAGTACATGTGATGTCATGTATGGTGCTAATAGGGTGCAGATCTTTGCTGTCACACTTTTGACTGAGGAATGAAGCTAAAGAAATTCCTGCTCGGCATGGGCTTTGTCTAAAATATTGTATAAGAGTCTTTTCACTCTCATATGGACTGGACCTGAAATACTAGAATTTATCTATCTCTCATCTAATGTCTCTGTATGGAAATAGAGAGAAAACAACTTTCATTAGTTCAGTTTATTATCTGAAATGCTGGAACACCCTCTTACATTCTGTCTTTGACCAAAAACCTAAATATAGTTGAACAGCTTGTCTACACTGCTGTCAGACTGCAGAATATGCTGTGGTTCTTCCCTTTTAAATGCAGTCAGGTTTTCATGACTGGAAATCATAGAATGGAGGGAGGTGGCTAAGCAGAAAGGCATCGAGAATGCCCCTGGCCTCAGGATCTGTTGGTACTCTGGCTCTGACCCATGTCATCAGTCACATGGGCACTTGTGTGTGAACATCCCACATTTTTTTGTACAGACCAGGTTTGCAGACATTTTCTAGGCTCTGCTTTCTGAAATGTTTTCCACTGATTATTGCTTTGGATGTTCTTCCCCCAGGTTCAACTTTTTAGTCAATTTGACCCACAGATGCTGTTGCCGGAATCCTTTTGGAAAGCCAGAGGTTAGAGGGGCAGCAGCGCAGACAGTCCAGCAGACCTCAACGGACTGGAAAAGAAGTAGATAATGAAATGAATTAAAAAATAGTCTTATCCTGCAAGAGCACCAGCGTTCGCAGTGCTAGTGGAGACTGCCACTCAGCAAGGCTTGCAATTCAACACAACTTCAGTTTCATAGCTGACCAACTTTAAAAGTTGTTTATAGCTGTTCACATCATTGTTATGCCACATGAATTCCCTTTTATCTCAAGGTTCAGGTTTTGGATATGCTTTCTCCTGGCTATATTTCAAAGTCAGTAAGCCGAGGGCTTATACTGCTGAAGAGGTTAGTCATAGCTTGGTCCAACTTCTGAACAATGATTAAGCTTATGATTTCTGAAATGTTTATGTGAGCTGTGTCTTGTATTGTTTATTGCTGTTGTTGACACTAACACGTATGGTCCAGATGGCAGAAGAAGATCTGCATTTGAGATTATGTGGTGTATTGTAAACTCAACTTTGCAGATGTACTTCTAGCTAATCAAAGACAGAGGAATTGCTTTGAGTCACATGTTGGAAAGTTAATAGGGATATTTAACGCAACTCTTCCATTTCCAACTTGGAGAACTTGACAGACACAAATAACTGGAGGCTTAGTGAGACATTTCTGAAGCTACTAACAGGCTCCTTTCTCTGGAAAACCTTAAGTGCAGCCGAAAGAGAACTCTACAAATTATTTACAAAATAAAATAGTAATTAATACCTGCTGGTGGGAGCAGACGATAAATACTGACTGTTCTGAAAAGTGACCTAAACTAATTCCCTCACAAAAATCCAATGAAATACAATAAATATGTGACTACTCCCATGTTGCAGCTGAGGAAAAAGATGTAGACTTTCATAACATGGGGACATGACTAAGCCTGGAGCCTTGTTACCACAACTTCCCTCTCAGTCTGCAGGGACAGCGAGATTCTTCCAGAAAGTTCGTCACTTCTTTAGGGGTTGAACCACACGCTTCTCCAAAGAGTAGCACTCTTCACGGTCCCTGACTTTTGAGAAAACTGTGGTCTGAACCAAGCGTCCTGGGTCTGCGTTAAAAAACATCCACAGAGAGGTGGGATTTCGGCACTTGTTCAGGTGCCTAGAGTTGTGCTTAGAATTTGGTTTCAGTCAAGGAAGTAATTTTTAGTAAAAACCTGTCGGAAGGTCTGGCATGACTCAAATGTAGTGTTCCCATTCTGCCAAGAATTCCTGAAGGCAAGAAAGAAAATTTGAGTCTCTCCTTAAGATGACACTACTTCTCTAATGTCCAGGTCAACAACATTTTCTGTGACTGCCTTCCTTGGAATTAACATTTATTTGCAATTTAATTTTTATTTCATTTTTAGCTTTGCTTACATGATCGCTATAGCTGCTAATGGCATCGGATCAGAACACAGGCTTGTGAATGGCAATGAAGTATCATTTCTTTTGGGTCTATAACAATAAAAACAACAGCAACAGCAACAACAGTGTCAGGGTAGTATTGTACCTTGGCTTGTAGCACAGGCTTGGAATTTTTCAAGTCTATCTGAATATATTGTATTTACCTTCACAGTTCTCTTGATTTGAAATAGGTCAATGAAGAAATCTTCATAACTCTAGAAAATAAATAATTTTTAGGATGAATAAGGTGAGTCAGAGATAATTTTCCTCCTAGAAGTACAAACAAAGAAGTAGGTAGACTGGATTTCTGGGAAAGGTTAGGACCTACAGTCTAGACTGGTTGTTGTACCAGACTGGAGAGGTGTCATCTCAGTTTTTCTGTACAGCTTGTCTTTTGTTCTTCGTTCAGCAGCTGTTGGTTCTTCTCTGCAGGCAGGTGTCCTGTGCCCAACCCCTTGTTTTTGCTCTTTCCATGGGTGGGGAGCTGTTTACAATTCCTGTTATGCTGAGCTGGATGTTCTACAAAGTACAATTTCATTAGTCTACTCTGTACTTTTATTGGCCTCCTGATTGATCTGTGATAACATCTGATGTGATTTAGTACAAGGAACATTGCATTTTTTCATTGTAAAGTATTTAATCTCTTTAAATGTACTAAAGAAAAAGAAGAAACTTTTCACACAAGAAACTTTTCCTGCTTTCCACTTATCCTTCTGTTCTCTCGGAAATCATATACATTTGATATCTGTGTGTTGCTAATGAGGAAATTTGTGTGCATGCCTTTGTTCTAGTGTTACGATAGTCTTTTAATGATGGAATACAATGTGAGTAATTTTTTATTTATAAACCACATTGCTTTTCAATAAATTGGAAATGCAGTTTACACAGAAATAAACCACAGACTAATTACCTACAAATGCGGTACAGCCTCGTTTCTTATGTTTTTCGTTATTACTATAGTATTGATAAACCATTAAGAAACAAAAAGGAGTACTGCATTTTTTTAGTAGTTAACACAAGATTTATATGTGTTTATGTGAAAATAAGCAGGCGTTATGAATGATCAAACAAAATAAATCTCTGTAGCAAAACCACACAAAAGCCAAATGTTTGCTTTTTGTTCACACTTGAACATTTTGATTTAAGAATGTTTTAGGATGGTTATTCAGAAATCACCAAATATCTCCAGGTGCTGATATATTTACGAAATTCAGTTTTCCCACAGCAAACATAGCAACTGGAACTCCATTTGAAATTCAACTATATATTGGAAATATGGCCTCCTAAAACTGGGTACATTTTATCATTTGTATTTACATATCTCCCCTCTAATATAAAATTGAATTATACAATCAGGCTGTGTGAAATGCATTTTTTTAGTACCAAAGAATTTCTCTAATCTCCTTTTCTGTTTAGCATGATTAATTTTGTAAATATTTACAAGTTTGTTTCTAAAAGCAAGAATTTTAAATTAAGTAGAGAAGATAAATACAACAAAAGTAACAAATCAGGAAAGCATTTCTTCTTGGCTACAGACTGATTGGGTTCAGAGTCTGATGAATGTTGCCACACAGCAGTTGTGCAGAGGTAGGGATTCTTTTTATCTTTGCCCCACAGCAGCTACCACTGTATGTACCAGGCTTTTCTGTGTTTGTCAGGAATTTACATTTAAGCACATTCTACAACACCTCTTTGTAGCCAGACTGGCACAACAGAGCTCAGATGTCACCCTAAACTTCTCCATCGTTTACATTAATATATCTTTTAAAGGACAGTTTGTCCTTCTGTTTTGAGAGAAGATTTATATAGTGATTTTTGAATCAAATGATCTGGAAAAGTGTAATTTATTCCTATGTTTGCATGCAAATTTCACCTATTTTCATTAAAATTGCATTGCTGCCTTTCATCCAGACTGGTTTTCCAGCAGGAGTTACTTATTAAATGGGGAAGGAGTGCACCAGCTCTGGATGACAACCCCAGCCCTAAGGAGGATGGTACAACAGGGAGCTGAGCTATGAAAAGATTTAAAGAAGAGTTGGGGTTATCCATTTACCCCAAAGAACAGAAGTTGAGGGAACAAACTTTCTGTGTCTGACTCATTCACTTTACTTCTCTCTGGCAGAGCAGAGTGGGTGGGGATGTTTCCAGAGATGTTTTTCAAGCCTTAGACACAGGGTAATGGCTTCACCGAGCTGTTTGCCCGGCCTCCAGAGTTACAGAACCTGTCATCAAGTTCATGGCCCTTTGATTCCAGCAAATTTTGAAGGGCACTGGACTTAACACTAGGTTATTTTTATGGCTGGACTTGATAATCCTAAAGTCTCCAACCTAAAGGTTTTCCAGCCTAAATGGTTCTGTGAGTCTTTGAAAATCTAGTCAGAAATGTCAAATGCCTGCAGAGATTCTTCTGATGGAGAACAGTAGAATCTTCCATCAAAGTCATACACCATCTAGGATTTAAACATGATCTAGGGAGTGGGACTGTCCAAGAGAATAAAGTTTAGAATGCTTTGTTTGGTCTGGGACAGAAGCTGTGTGTGAAATAAACAAGAAAAGCACTTCGAGAACTGCAGAAAGGACTTGCTGGCACTGGGAGAGCATGGAAGCCTTTTGCTGAAATGGGGATGTTACTGGACAGAGCTGGGTGAACATTGCTTATAAATATTTATCTGACTTACAGATGCAAAATTCACTCTGGTGCATTCCCTCTTTTCTCTTTATTGCAAGAGTTTTATGAGTAAAACTTTTTTTGTAAAAGTATCCTTGGAAAAGGAATGGACCAATGTGTGATGGATTTGCCCATGCAGACACATAAGAAGTATATGCAAACTGATTTTGAAAACTTTATTGGTTTGAAGATCATGTAATGAAATGAATGATAATGGTAAAATTATAAAAATTACACAATCATGCTCACTGAATTCCGCGCAGCGTAACTTCAAGACTCTGACTGCACTACAGACTCTCATTTTCAGTGCCTCTCTATGTGCTAAATTATGGTGTTTTTTTAACAGCAATTTCAATGCAGCCATGTCAGCCTTTTATCTGCTGTGGTCTGTGTTGCTACCAGCTCCTGTTTCTCAGGTATATGAGGCAAAGTCTTTTTTGTTTACAAGTGAGGTGAGGTGCTGCAACACCAGTCTTAAATTTTAGCTAAAACTTACAGTAGCACTTAATTAATTTTTACACCATTACTTAGTCTTTTCAGCCTAGTTTTCCGAAGTTCCCTCTTTGCTACTTCACCTCACCACAAGAATAGGTTAAATTTTTCAGGACCAAAGCTTCAAATCTGTCTACATGACTTTCTTAGCCAAGTGACTCTGCTTGTATATGTTTTTCTTCTTGACAGTCTGCTGGGGTGCAATGCTAGACTGTTTGTTTAGTTCAAGGTTGGTTATTTTCTTTATTTGTTTTACTTAGTCATTTTGTCTGACAAAATGACAAGATGGTAGCAAGTGTTTCTTGAGGCAAGAACAGCTGCCTGATGTCATCTTTTAGGGTGGTTTATTTTCTAAACAAGATCCCAGCTGCTCTGGTGCTGGGTGCTATGAAAATTAAATTTCTTCAAAATGGCTAGATTCATAATTGCAAACACAGAACTATGCAGGTGGTCATTAGCTCTCTTGTAGCACAAAACCAAATCTCCTTCCATCTCCTCAACACCAGCTTCCTCATTCTCCTCCTTCCACACTAAATGAAGATGAAATACTTACAGTCTTTAGACCTTATGTCAAGGAATGTCTGGGTGAATTAATATGTAAACTTCAGATACAGGAGTGTAGTCAAACAGTGTTAGACCAAGCAAGTTCTGGGCTCTTAAAGCACAGATATACAAATTTGGGCTCATTAGTTGGTGAGATCTTGAGTGAAAGCGTCAGACAGAAATACATCAGGTCTAATGTTTTCCACAAGCTTACAGAATCCTCCACATCCTTCCTGCTTTAGGTACAACTTAGGTATAGCTGATGCTCCCACAGCAATAGACAGAATGACCTCTTTTTCAGTCATGTTATCTAGGATTCCAATTTGCCATTTAAAGAAATTATCTGTGAAAGGTTGGCGGAAGAGTATTCTTAAAGTACTGTCTTGGTATCTGCCTTCTCAAGTATCTGGTATGTTCTTGAGTCCACTCAAAACTGTTAAATTCCAGCACTCTGAGGTTACAATATTTTCTCAGCTCCAGCTGTAATAAGGGCATTCTTATGGTTTTCTTCATTATCCTCTTGCACAATTACCTTGAGGAATATAAAGATATAAATATGTTGAAAGTAATCTCACAGGCCAAGATCTGCTGACCTGGATGTCTTCCTGGTGTTATTGTTCTCAAATAAGTGGCATAGAGCCAAATGTGACATTTTGGGCAGAACGAAATAAATGTATACATTCCTTGCACAGATAAACCTATGGGGGATATACTTGAACTTAATTTTGTATAAACAGAAGTATTTAAGAAGATAAAAAAGGTGCAAAGAATATTGCATGCTCCCCAAGAAATCATGTGCTTCCCAGAATAGTCTTGGGAGCAGCAGGCAGGCTATGTTTATGGTTGCCTTGAAAGGATGTATGAGGGGAACCTGGCACATCATCCACAAAGGTGGAGGCACATTAGGAATGGTGGAAACACGACAGGATCCAACACTTCATGGTGAAACAGAAGGCGTCTGTTTCAATATTAAATATGAAAATATAAAGATCATTAAATCTAGAGTTATATGAGTTCAGTGAGAGGAAATATATTATGCTTGTATGTGTGGGCAGGTAACATTGCAAAGTTTTGGAGAAATGAGCAGGAGTCAATTTCTGGATACATTATTCTTGTTAAATGACACCAGCTACCTCATAGCTCTAGACTTCTTCAAAAATAGATGGTGGCTGACAAGGGAACACCTCAGAAGGACGTGGCAGAGCAAACTACCCTCCTACTGTTCACCTGGAAGATGTCATGCCTGGAGGTAAGGCATGGTGTGGTGAGGCGATCCTTCCTGATAGCCACAGTTGGTTCTGCCTACTCTGTGCAGAAAACAGTGGCAGAGTCATGTCACTGTTCATACAAGTTATGGGCTTTTAGGAACTCAGAGACGACTTAGCTTATTTTTCACATGCTCTTCCTTATCTTCACCAAAAAGAGGAAAGTTGGATCTGATGATCATTTAGGTAACAGAAAGAAAGGCAAATTCTTGTCTTGTCCATATCTTTCTCATTTTCCTGAGGACAAAACTCTGCTCTTTGATCTGCTGATTCTATCTGCAGTTTGAGATTTTGCTCTCTGTCTGCATGGGAACATTACTGTAAATATGGAGGTTGTGTACAGAAGAGTGATCTGCAAAGCCAACAAAGAGCTCAATGTCGCAATGGCTCAGAAAGGTTTATTTTGGGGTGTTACTACAAGGATATTTTCATATTTTATATTCAATAGGAAAGGAAGAACTGTTGCAGCTTTGTTTAGGTATAAACAGTTCTTCTGTTGGAATAAATAAAATTATCTCATTTTCTGTAGGCCAGAGCAGTATTGTTTTCAAGCATTGAGTCTGAGTAAACAGCAGACTGTTCTCATTCAGAAGTGAAATCATAAACTCTTTTCCCCCTTTAAATGTCCCTGGACTTTTTGAAATGACATCACCTGCACATTCATCAAAGCTCTGTATTTGGCTGGTTTGGCAAAAATTAAGCAATGACTTGAATACGGTCCAATTTGTAGAAAAAATTACTTAAAAAAATTACATGTGTTTTAAATTTTCTTTGCAGGCTTAGTAACGTAAAAGTTTTTATGCCATTATTTCCATACTTCTTTTCCCTCCTCAAATTTTCTGGAATGCGTATTGTGTAGGATCAGAAATGTTTTCTTATTGAAAAATCTGCAAATCAAGAAAACAAGCTGCTCAGAAATGTCTGTATTTTCATGATTACCTTTTTTGGAGGAAAGAATGTTTGCTCGAGGCCACGCTGTTGTTTTTGCCTGGTGGGTGGGTTGGTGGTGCTGGAACATTCCTTCAAGCAGCTCTTGAGCAGATTGTGACAGAGAGCTCCAGGCAAACACACATACAGCAGGAGAAAGGTGTCTCCTAGGTGCAGGATCAGACCCACACCACAGCGTTTGCTTAGCTTTATGCCTAAGTTTAATCCTGCCTCCCGTTTGCAAAAGGCAATGTCTCAAGTCTCCAGGGCTGCTGCTGGACTGAGGGTCTGGTCTAAATCCTGCTGTGGGATGGAAGCATCCACCAGCCCAGTGGGCATTACACGTGTGTCTTGGTGCAGCTGGGGAGGCCAGTGTCCATTCCAGGAGCCTGGTGGCTTCGGCACAAGTGTGCTGGGTGTGCCTATCCATTTGCCTACTGTTCGGTGTGGAAGAGTGGCTGCGTCCTGCTGACCAAGTCATGCCGGTGTCCTGGTGTCACACCAGCAGGAGGCTTTCCCCGGGCCAGCGCCAGGAGCTTCCTGAGAGTCCTTCTGTCAGCCTGGAGGATAGCAGCTGGCAGGTTCTGCACATGGGGAGAACAGTGCCCTCCTGGCTTCTACCTTCTGGCACCAGCAAAGGGAAGTACCAAACAATTCACTAGACTAAATAAATATCTAGATTTACTTTTAACATAGGAAAAGTCCAAACTTCACTGTTTTTCTTGGTAATTAGATAATAAACATAAGCTTTTATTTTTGATGATTACTTTTTAGTTTGTGTAACATTACTGGACAATAGAAGGCAGACTGTGGGCAAGCAACATTCCCGTATTAAATTAATTAAGGAGGCCAGGCTAGAATTATGTAATCTTCATTCCTCAAAACTGAGAGCTTGGTAAAATAATTAATTCTTTTCATAGCAGCTTTAGATTGGACCCAGAAGGCCAGCTTATTGCTGGAGTTAATGAAAACAATATTTCTGCTCTGTACTCCTGTTTAAAGTCAGAAGGCCAAAAGCTGTGGACTCATTGAACCAGATTTTTCTTCTTGCTTGCACTTTAGCTTAAGAATTGTTGCAGTGGATCAGAGCAAAACTCCTATGAAGCTCTTAACCGAAGCTTGGACCTGAGTTTAGGCTTTGCCAGAGCTTCATTGGGCAGTAGAGTCTAAGAGCCATCTGCAGAGCTGCCTTTAGCGCCTCAGTAACCCCATGGACTTCACTGGATTTTCTCCCACTTCTCGACAGGGTTACCTTGGCTGCATTTCCCTTTTCTGTTTATTCAGTTTACTGTTGGGATTGCTGAACCAGCCATTTCCCTGACTGACGCTCAGAGTGGCCTTCACCATTACTTGTGCGCAGGAGAACAAGGTCAGAGTACTGTTAAGTGAATAAGGAGTCAAAATAGAGTTTTTAAAGGAAGACTTTGGCACAGATGGCTATCTTCGTGTTTAGGTACTTGCTCATTAACTTTTAGGCAATATCACTGGGCAAGTTGCATCCAGAAATGCTTAGGTTAAATGGTAGGAAAAATTTCTTAAAGGTTTGTCAAGCATTGAAACATCCCCTGCACAGGGATGTGATTGAATCACCAACCCTGAAGGTATGTAAAATGTAGCACTTAGGGACATGGGGGGTGTTAGTCATACTCAAGGGCGTTAAGGGTCTTTTCCAATGTAAGTGATTCTATGATTCTATGACTGAGATCTGCTTTTTTGATAATCTAGCAAATTCTGGCATCAGAGAAGCCCAGGCTGGTATCTGCAAGTGAGTTAACATTACTCCAATTTTGGATGTCTGTACCTGTCTTTTTCCTGCTTAGTTTTATTTGTTGGTTGGGTAGGAAAAATCAGCCTCATAACTTTGCATTGCTAGAGCTGAAGTTACAGAGGGTGACAGAAAGCACCTTAAAGACTGCAGCTGGTGAGCACCTTTTGAATTAGACTCTTTCTCTGGGGCCACTATTCACAGGGTATTGCATCTGGATGAGCAAATATTCAAGATGGATGATAGACCTCTGACTGAATGATGACCTTTGACTAGAGAAGGCCATTAATTCACGGGGAGAGTTTAGGCCCTTTTTGTTAAAAGATGGACCTGGTGGGCTTCATGGCTGAACTGGAGAAGCCAAAATGACATTTTTCTTTTGAGAATGAAATTAATATACCTATAATCTGACTATCTCCCACTCCTGTTTTCTGTTTGGATTCATTTTTATTTGTACACTGTAATCAGATTGATTTCTGCATGCTTTATTCTGATCTTTATTCTAATCTTATCAGCACAAGACAGGATTTCCTTCCAGTGAGCTGTCAAACAGTGCTGTGCTGGATCATGAACTTTGGTAATACTTCTGCATGTTGAATAAAACTAGGCACTTGACAAACTAGGCACTTGTCATTTCCTATAGGAGTAATTATACAAAAAAAGAGATCTATTCTTTGTGTGAGAGGCGAATGAACAGCAAATTTATGGGGCAGAGGCACTGCCGATAGCAGAGTCAGAATGCGCTGCTTTTTGCCTACTGTTCCAAAAGAGTAAAGAGTAAAAGCTTTGTAAGAAGCATCTATGCTAATAGATGCAGAGGACAGACAGTACTTGCTTATTGCAGTAAATTTCTCAGACAACCAGAAGAAGTTACAAATAAACTTGTGCAGTGAATTTATCTAAAATTGTAAATGAAGGCTAACATGGTATGTTAGAGCTGATGTCCTTTTTTCTTGTTTTGCAGTTGGAGAGTAAGTGACACAGGCATTTAGAAACGATTGTTAAAAGTAGGCAATTGGTCAATTTTAAACATACTAATCATTGTTACGTTTTGTAAAAACAAACTATGATTCTTGTTCTCAGCAGAAAACACTAAGAAAGTGCTAAGACATGTGGTGTTGGTGGTTTCGTAAACCCCATATTAAATTTAAAAAACCGAGAAGCATGAGGGAACATGGAAAAAAGTAAGTGCATGGTAAGGAAGAGAACACAGAATCATTGTTAGCTGGCACTGCAACCACTGACAAAAGTGTGCCAAGAAATTACTGTGAGGGAAAAAAGTGGGACAGTTACCAAATATGAATCCTGGTGCAGAACAAGTAAGGACTTTGGTCATGAAGTGGTTATCGGAATCTCATCAGATGAGTAGAAAAGTATGTGACAAAACAGAAAGAAAGAAATTGAAGGGGTAAATGGTGTGACACTGAAAAGAAATCTTACGATGGAGGATTGAACTAGGAAGAAGAGAATAAATACTTAGAATCACAAAACATAAAATATCAAGAATCATAGAAACATAGAATATCAATGGGTTGGAATGGACCTCAAAGGTCATCGTGTCCCAACCCTCCCTGCCGAGGCAGGAACACCTCTCACTAGACCAGGTTGATCAAGACTTTATCCAGCCTGGCATTGAACATTTCCAGGACTGGGGCATCCACAACCTCCCCAAGCAACCAGTTCTGGTGTGTAACTAAACTCAAACTAAAAAATTTCTTCCTAATATTTAAACTAAATTTTCCCTCTTGGAATTTGTACCCATTACTCCTTGTCCTGTCACTAAAGTTCCTGGTGAAGGGTCCCTGTAGGCTCCTTCAGATACTGGCAGGTTGCTATGAGGTCTCCACACAACCTTTTCTTCTCCAGGCTGAACAACCCCAACTTTCTCAGCCTGTCTTTAAAGGAGAGGTGCTCCAGCCCTCTTATCAGCTTTGCAGCGTCCTCTGGATTTGCTCCAGAAGTTCCATGTCCCTTTTCAAACTGGGGGCACCTGGGCTGGACACAGTGGTCCTGGTAGGGTCTCACAGGAGCAGAATAGGGCACAGAATCCCCTCCCTTGACCTGCTGGCCATGCTCCTGTGGATGCAGCCCAGGATTCCCTTGGCTTTCTGGGCTGGGAGCACTCACTGCCAGCTCATGGTGAGTTTTCCATCAGCCATCACCCCCAAGTCCTTCCCCACAGGGCTGCTCTCAGTCACTTCTCTGCCCAGCCTGTGGGTGTGTCTGGGGTTGCCACAATGCAGGTGTAGGACCTTGCGCCTGGCCTTGCTGAACTCCCCGAGGTTTGCATGGTCCCACCTCTCAAGCCTGTCCAGGTCCCTGTGGATGCCACCCCTTCCCTCCAGCGTGTCTCGAGTGCCCCACACAGCTCAGTGTCATCAGCAAACCTGCAAAGGGTGCCCTCAATCCCACTGTCCACGTCACTGACAAAGGTGTGGAACAGCATCGGCTCCAGGACTGACCCCTGAGGGACACCACTTGTCACCAGTCTCCATGTGGACAATGAGCTGCTGACCACAACTCTGAGTGTGGCCATCCAGCCAACTCTTTATCCACCAAGTGGTTGATCCAACAATCCATGTCTCTCCAATTTGGAGAAGATGTGCAGGACAGTGACAGAAAAAAAAAATATACTTATGGCACAGTATAGGCCTGATGTAAAAGGAACAGTTGTATCATTGATCAATGGTCCTCATCTTTTGTCCTTATTTTGTCTTAATTCTTTTATTTTGTCTTTATTCTTTTGTGTGTGTGTGTTTTCAAACCTCATTCATACATTTAGTAGAAGTTTTCATTCTTTAAATGAAACATAAGCGTATGTTTTCTAAAGCAAAAATTTAGGAGTCATGCTGAACTGTAGTAGTGTTCTGTAGTAGATCTCGTACTTCATTTTTCATTTGTCCTTCTTTTAGATGTTCTTCGTTAATCTTTCATTTCTGTCTTTTGCCTTCTGCATTTGCCAGTCCTATTGGGAGAATGCAGAGAAGTTTGGAGAAACACCAGATTTTTTCTCGTCCCCTTAGCCCTTCCCTAAATTTACAGTCTAATGAAGCACAGATGCAGTCTATTTTATAAGGTATAAGTTTCTAACATGGAATCAACGACTAAATTGGGAAAATATCTAGTAAGTGGGGAAACTACGTAATTCAGTGACTATCGCTCTGTCAGAAATTTCTGCTTTGGAAAAGCATTCCTCTCTGATTGCCTCTGATCTGGCCACCCTCGTGCTCTTAAAGTCCATACAAAGGAAAATGGTCTGAGTATAACCAAGTTAGCAACTAGTGAATTACACCCTGTCATAGCTGAGGTCTTAGACATGTCTATCTCAAACCATCTCTTGGCTCCGTGCTTCACCCTGATGTGAACATTGAGCACTTGGCAGCATCACTGAAGAACACTCAAAAAATGAGAAATCTTCTTAAATTTGCATGAAAATTCCAGTTTAGAGAGCTAGATACTCAGGAAGTTTTGTGCCAAACAGGTTATAGAAGAATGCTCTGTTCCTACTGTTCCTAATGTAAGTAGAAATGGTTATAGGAGAACTTTGATTTTAGTGAAGCCAGAAGGAATTAGAGAGTGCTCATTCCCTCAGGAAACAATAAAAAAAGTAATTATAAAAAGTGGTTAACTCCTGCATGTACCTTTGAAACTACTAAATATGATCTATCCCTCATTAGGCAAATATTCAAGTTAATCCACCAATAATGAACTAACACAGTGATGTGAGGTTAAATACCTGAAACTCCACATGAAAACAAACTTTGCAGTGACAAGCAAGAAGAAACCTCAAGATTTAGACCACAGCAGGATCCAGCCTATAGCTCAGCAAAGAAAATGTGCAGCAGAAGCAGTAACTCTTTGTAGTAAATCGAGAAGGCACCACAGCTGGACAGTAGCTAACAAGGCAACATCATTAAATGTAACCACAGTAGCTAAAACCTGGCATGATGTAACCCAGCCTCTGTTCCAGTCATGCTGGTGCCTTACGACTGCCTGTTGACATGAGCTACAAGATAATCAAACAGATCTGGAATTTCTTACATAGCCTGTTACGTGTATTGACAGTATAGCTGTTGTCCCACAACCTTCGTCAGCCATCGAGGAAGGATGCCTACAACACGTGTAGCCTGGAGTACAATACAGGACTGCATATGCATAGGAATACAATGTGAGCTTTAGTGCCTAAAGTTGAAATTTGTGTATTCAAGAGAAAATCGTAGAACTCCCCCACCCTTTATATTTCGATAGCATAATTTCTTCCCTTACAAAGAAACGTAATGTGGTCAATACGTTCCATGATCCACAGGTACAAAGAATAAGTCACTCATTTAGTGACTTGTTCTCAGTATGTATAGTATAGTAGAAGATACATATGTTATGATACCAAACAGAACTATATCAAGATGAAATTTTGTGAGATGCAAAGTCACAAACAATCTCAACACGTCTCGTCATTATGTCCTGCTGAGATTTCAAAATTCAATACTGAGTTCCCTAGTTAACAACCGAAAATAACATTTAACAGAATTAGAAAACAAATTTATTTGTCTCCAACCATCTTAGTGTTACTGTTTCTTTTTCGGGCTGGAATACACATGCACAGATTTACCTTCTTAAGTCTTTAAAAGCTGGTTGTTAAGGATATTATTAATTAATTAATAATCATTATTTAATTGAAAGAAATCTTATCTTTTTTGCAGAAATTATTTTGACTGTGTCTAAAAATTAATTACATAAAATGCTGAAATCTAGGGGAGATTAATCTCTGTTAAATGTTGGTGAGATGAGAAGAGTCTGCCTGGAGCAGCCAGAGGACAAGAACAGAAAATTGAAAGAAAGACCTGGGGAAAAAAATTGATGGATATTTCTTGGCTGAAAACTACAGATGTAGTTTCAGTCAAAAGTAATTGAGAATTCATGCCACATTTTTGTTGAAAGTTTGTTACTTTTTAATTATTATTTTTCCATAAAAGCTATATGTTTCATTTCAAACTCCTCCAAATGAAATGTCTTTCTTTAGTGAGACGTTTTGAAATATGCTCGTAAAATTTTAAAGGTAAAAACACAGAATAAAAGTTCTTCTCTTTCTTTCTCAGTTTACGTTAAGGAGATGAAAACTTATTTTCTATTTTGAGCTTCTTTAGATTTACTTTGAAATATTTCATCTGGTTTGACCAAGGAAGTGAAAAATCAGTTTTTCACACAGTTCAGTTTCTGAGAAGTCAGGAGTGGATATTGTACTTGGTATAGAATATCATTACAAGAAATACAATAAGAAAAGACTGTAGTAGTAGTAGTATACCAGCTATTTTTGTCTCATGATGTGTAACTCGACTAAGGCTATTTCTTCAACTAGGAGTATTTTGTATCCTGGTTTACACTGTGATTGAAGAGATGCTTTTCTTACATAAAACTGTTATGTCATGTGAAATGTGCAAACTATAAAAAACACCTTATAGTGAAATCTGCCAAGACTGATTGAAAAAGCAACAGTTCAAAATGGGGTTGAGAAAATAATTCCTACCAGGATATCCTATTTTGCTGGTTTGACTGCTCTGATCAAAACCGTCTGTGAAGAAAACAGCCTTTGCGTGATAGGCCCAGATACAAATTAATAAGACAACACTGTGTTGACCTACTAAGCAAAAAGCACAACAGCCCAGTAACTACAAACAGACACAGCTATTTTACTGCTTTGCTAAAAACTTCCCTTCTCCCACCCAAATTGTTTTGTGGTGGCTTCTTTTGGCTGCATGTAAATTCCCCTGTTAAAATGCACACTTCCCCAAACAATCCCACCTGTGAATGATTGAAGCCTTTAACTTTTAGGTTACATTTTGTCCTCATAGTTCACCCAAAGAGGCATTTTGTTCTGTTTTGTTTTTAAGCAGCTTAGCAGTTATATTATACAAACCAAACTGGATGCTAGGGAGCTTGATCCCAAGGGTCAAAACTTTAGAGATTCCCACCAGAGACCCTGATCACTATTATCATCTGCATCAGAATTATGTCCTGTAACAAGTCAGGGTTAACACACTGATCCTGTAACTTGAATAAAATTACCAAACTACAGGTAAAGACTCTGTACCCTCCTGAAGGAAGTGAAATACAGTTTTTATGTGACTAACACAAAATATTTTATAGCATCAGAGTAGCAGTTAATCTGTTTCAAGTGTGCCTATGACAGAAGAATTCAATATTGCCTTTGTCTCTGCATGGGATGTTACAAGCCTTCTGCTGCCGATATGGACACTCTGACACTCTGCACATCATGTGTTTGACAATTTATTTCACTGAACTTGAACAATGTTTTTTTCATTATCCCTGTGTTTTACTGAAGTTTTGTAACACTGCCTAATCTGTCTCTTAATGATATTTACAGCAGCGAGGGTATATCTCGAATGTCTTTTTCCAAGATAGCTGAACACCTGGATAGTATCAATCTTTTAATAGAAATTCAGATTTTTAACTCTTTGGTTGCTAGTTGTAGTTTGAAAAAGTCTATTTGTCAATATCAGGAGAATTAGACTAAACAAGTGAACAGCCATAAGAGCTTTCATGAACTATTTTCACATGTGTACTCACTCTCAGTATAAATATTAATCTCATTTTCCAATAGTCTATTCAATTTATGACTTACTTCTTTTCAATTTTTAAATTCCAAATTTGAATGGACTAATAGTTTCCATATTGAAGGTATTTTCACAGTATAAACAAAGTAGGCATTTTCCCATGAAAAGAACACTAAAAATTTGAACAACATCCATCCAGCATGAGGGAAAGAGCAAGATGCAGTCTCTCCAAATGTAGAGCTCATGCAACCACATGGGACACTAAATGCCAAACTGATTGGTGCTCAGCAACAGGACTTACGGCGTCAGTAAATATTAACCTACAACTGTCTAGCAGTCTAAATTGTCTGAGTGATATGTGGGCGGACAGTGTGTCTTTTCTGTTCTATTAAAAAACCTCTTCACTGGATTTTAGATGCTGGATGAAGCTGTAGAAAAAGTCTATGATTTGAAATAGCTGGGTCCTGGAAATACGTTTGGGAAGACAGTGTTGGAGACAGTAGGCTTTAATCTGCTCTTAGAGAATTATGCATTCACAGTTTTAATTATAATCATTCATATTATGTATGGGAAAAGGTAAAGAGTTAAAAAAATGTATCATATAATTCAGTAACTTCCTAGGCTTTCATGAGATGGAGTATCAATTCTAATTAAAACCCAACCAACCAAACACCACAACCCCCCAAACAAACAAGCAAGCACCCCACAAAAAAGCAACCAAACTATTACGAGAGAGTACATAATTCAAGAATAAAAATATTTCCTTTTTAATTAATTTTAAACTTGTTTTTCAGTTTGACAGTTGCTGTAAATCCCCAAAGTGTTTTCTTTCCAGCAAAAAGAAAATTTCAGATAGTGAACAGCATGTACTATATTGGAATATATATTGCTACACCAATTGAAGATTCTGTTCCTGCTGTCACTGCCACACTAGTTCATGAGATGTAAATAATCTGGCCCACTCATCCTTGATATGGTGGATATTAATTCAAATCCTTTCTTTGGCTTGGAAGCTAGATTTTGAACCTGGACTGCCATATTTTAAGACATATTCTGTGTCTGAGGGCTGAGAAAACACGTTAAACTCTCCTGGTGAAGATGTTCTACTTCTCTGGTGTTACATAAGAATTATTTGGGCCAGAAGAAATGTGGTAGTGACTCTGTGTACAGTGGTGATGCAAAGACTCAACACTGAAATACCTTTCCAAATGGAGCAGCAGAATGATTTGGAGCAGATGTTTCAGCATCTCTGATGCCATTGTGCCTAAATGGGGAATTACCTCCTTTTTACTTTTTACAGTAAAGCCCTATCTGATTTAAGCTCCCTAACGCCAGGAAATTGTTCATTCCTAAGAACATGTGGTCAGGTTCCCAGGTTAAATGTGTAACCTTGTGAGGAAGATGAAGGCTAGAGATGCCTTTTTTTGCATTTCTTACCTCACAGTTCAGTCCAGGAATTTCAATGTTGTGGTTGACTTTCACCATTCCTGTTTTAACTGGCTGATGCTATGATGAAAATTCTAGAGCCAACCTGACAACTGATTCTCACTGACAGGTCTTGAAATGTCTTTCACTGAACTTAAATTTTTGAGAAGCTCCACTGATAAGCACAGCAGAGCTCTCAGCAGCACCTGCCCATTCATCCAATTATTTCCTTTATGCCACTAGTGACTGAAAATTTTCTCAGGCAGTGAGTACAGTGAAAGATCAGTGGTTTTAATTGATAGCTGAAAAGTCTTTCCTCCAGCTTCAGTGGGGTTTCAGCACAGGATCATAGGACAATTCAAGTTGGAAGGCTTAAAGCTAACTGCAAGCTTAAATTCTTTGCTGATTGCATGCCTTTAGCATGTACCTGTTGTTCTAAAGGCTGTGGTACCAAGTGACTCACAAACACGTATTAAAAATCTCAGCTTCCCACATGACCAGCACATTACAGAGCTGGAAAGCAAAGTCTGGGGAATTTATGAGAGTGGCTCAGATAACACAGGAAGCCATAACTAGAATGGAGTTCCTGACTTTTAATAATATTGACTCTTGACTCTACTTTTGTCATGGTAATATGTGCCCCTGTGGGAATGGGAACATGGGTTTACTGACCATCAAACACATTTTTGATCATGTAGCGCTCTTAAGAATATTTGTTTCTAGTTTAGGTTAAAGAATCACAAATTAAGGGATGTTTAAGGGCCACTTTCTTCTAATTTCATGGAAGAACATATACTTTCATAAATTGTTATACAGATAATTGTAATCAAAGATAACAAAATTAAATTTGAACAAATAAAAAGATTCTAGCTGGTGAAGTATAGGGAGATCTTTCATCAAGGCAAAATGTGTTTATCTCTGCAGAGAGTCTGACCAACATGGCAGGACTAATGTGCATTCTAAGTTCAAATGGCGGCATAGCATTTTTCATGACACAAATAAGCATTGTGTATGCATTATATGACAGCTGAAATATGGTGGGTCCTTCCAGCAGTCCGGTATTTCTAGTTCTGGCAATAGGTTGACATTAACCAAGAGGGGAAAATACACCTTCCTGTAACTCCCAGGCTCTCTTATCTAAATTTTCATTTGGCCAAAGTCCAGGATTTAGTTTATGACCTCTGATGAGTTCACAGTACAAAGCAGAAAACCCACAAATCTCCTCCACGTAGTCTTACCCATTTCCCTCTATTATATTATTTCTCATAGTTGCTGTAACTTTCCATGCTTGTATTAACATTGCACAATTTATTGGCAAAGTAGTTTAATTACTTGTTTTTATTAACAATTAATTGATTTTGGAAACCCATGCTCTAGGGATATTTATACATGGAAATTTTAGTTTTAATAACTAGGAAAAAATAACAGTGTGTAAGCTGAACTCTTTTTATGTGGCATAATTTGTAGGAGATTTTCCTTTCACATCTCATCAACTGCCAGTCAAATAGTACTTTATAGCATTAATAAAATGTAAGTGGAGAATATCTGGTGACAGAAATATTATTTTCTTAAACCATAAGCTAAACTTAGTGTTTTAATATTATCACCTAAGGAGGGTACAATAATACACCTTACGCATTTTCATTTGTATGCCAAACTCTATTTTTCCTATTCCTTCTTGTTATTAAAGTAAGATTCTGGCTTAATTTAATCCAAAGTAGTATGTTTTTTAAATTTCCTGAGAGAGCTATTAATCTGCAGGAGTAGAGTTTATCTGAGTTAGCTGAGGGACCTACTCTAAGTCAGCATTTTTCAACAGTGAGGTGGTAACATCTCTGGGGAGAATTAAGTCTTATGATAGAGATTCAAGAAGGATCTAGGAAAATGAAAAAAAAATTTTCTTTTTTATTAGATATTTTTCTTCAGGGACCTACAAAATGCTGAACCGTTTATTGAATATCCTGTGCGCATTTTGGTTTTCCTTCACAAGAGCAAGAGAACAGCTGGCTTGGGGGAACTGCTCTTTCAGCTCTCGACAGGGATGTGCATCTCCTCTACTCTGCATGGAGGAGGGAGGTGGGGAGGCAAGAGCAGGGCAGTGCAAAGGCCTGAGAACTGGCACAGGCTTTGGGATTTTGGTAGTATTTTGAAGACATCAGGTCATGTGCTGTGATTGGTCAAGCTGGACATTCACATGGCTACCATGGCACATGAGTCCCATCCACCACACTGGAGACGAGCGTCAGTTTCATTCTATGCTCTCTCCATCTGCTGGCACGGGGTAAGGATTGTACAGCTGGTTCAAAACATTGGCAGACACCACTTAGTACCTTCTCAGTTCCTGCGTGTCTCGTCTCTGGCACATGATCTAGCATTTGGCAGGTCCTTTTGTCTCGCTTCTGTGAAAGTGGAAAATTCTTTGTACATGGCCAACACATGAGAGTAAATTTGTATTGAGAGTTAATTTGTATTATTTCTTACAATTGTGCTGCTGGGAAATACTCCTTTGAATTTCATATTTATTGGGCTACCCGAGTACTAGGCTTTGTTAGGTCCCTCCCAGGCTTCCCAAACAAATAGAGCCTGGGTTTTGGTTGGAAACTTGGATGACTTACAAGAATCCTTTTTGACTTGAAAGGACTGGGTTATCTCTGATCCATAGATACTTAGTTTGTATCTATTTTGCAAGCCCCTCTGCATCTTCCATGTCACTGCTTTTAAAACAAAAAAAATAAAAAAATTCAGGGTGCATTTATTTCCCTGAATATTTGTTTAGATAAATTAGTTTTCTAACTTCCGCCGTATAAGGAATTTTTATTTACCCATTATCAGATGATCTACTGACACTAATTTAAAGAGGAGTCGTCTGCTTATAGAAGTGTCCAAGAAATAATTATATTTTATGCTGAAAATATTTCTTTGTTTAATGACTTCTGGATTGCTCATTGGATAAGACACTGGAGGTCAGAGAATACCCTGTGAGCAAACATTGAAAGTAAAGGGTCCGTACCCTTGACATTCCCAAACCAGAGGCAAACAAGGACAGAAGTAACTCATTTAAGCACTCTAGTGGCATGCTTAACAATGGAAGGGGAAAAATGGATGCATCACTGTAATTAAAATAGATTAAACAGACACGGAATTTATTAGTCATGGAAAAATCACAGCTTCCAGCTCTTGAGGAGACAGTTTCTGGAAGGCTATTTTTGTGATATGATTGACTTCAAAATGGAATTCACAGTACTTTGAGAATTATCTGGAGGCAAGACCAGCGAATACATTCGAACTGTCATAGATCAGTATTGGGAAAAGGAATAATTTGCAAATAACATGTCCAACATTTTCTGAAATACGCTGCTACTTGGAAGCTACTGTGGTTATCTTCCTTTCTGTAGGCTAAGAAAACAGGCAGTACTCTGCTTCTTTGCATGTAGCATGGGAGTACCAGGAATGTGCAGAAAGTTTAGATAAGGTGTAGAGTAAGTAAATGGAATAGGCCAGATGAGACAGGAAAAGTAGGAAGAAATCTAAAATTGCAAGTACAGCTGGTCAAGACAAGCACAGCTCTATCCTAACACTTAGTAGGTGATGCAAGCTTGATGACCATGGAGCTTCCTCTCTCCCTGCCGTGTAGTCAGAGATGCACCTGCTCCTACCCCAGCTCTTAAATCAGATTGCTCTCTTCAAGTCAGTTTCCCCATCTATCATATCACCTGTTTACTTGGGACTTTGGGTAGGGGAAGATTTGGTCTTGATGAATTTTTTCCACTGGGAAATGGTTTCTTCTTTTATGGCTACAAGTGTATTCAATTACTATTATTATTATTATTGGTATTGTTATTGTTATTGTTATCATTATTATTATTGCTGCTGCTTGTGCATGAAGAGCTAGGCTTTTCTTGAATTAAAGAATCTCAGGCTCATCAGAGCTTTGAGAAATTGTATAACATTATATGTGTGATACTTCATAAACAAGAGTTTGTGTTCATTGATTACATGATGCAAGGAAACAGATGCATTTTATAAACAAACAGTTCTAACACTTTTGAAGGGGGCAAAATACTTTAAGCACTGCAATAAAAAAAATCAGCCATTATGAGTCCAAGCCAATGCACTAAATTAATGTCATATTGTGTGAAAAAGAAGAGGCATGATTCTGAAGTAACTTATTTCAATATTTCACTAGTTTAACTCTCTTGATCTTAAGAGAATTGGATGAGATTCATAAATGAGAAAAATACGCTCAAAGTTGAATGATACTTTTCATTGTGTGATGGGAAAGACTGGGGGACATGAAACTCTTTAAGAAGCTGATACATTTTTTCAGGTATCTTAGGACAAGCAGCAAAATTTAAAAGCAGAGATGTTTATTAGAATGTTTCCAATTTTAAGTCTCAGGGTCCTAGCAAAGATTTTGAAATTGTCAACATGGCCCTTTATAAGTTTATTACTTGCCTACAAACTGGCATGTGTTTTAGATTTGTAAGAGGAAGTTTTCTAATGTACACTTTCAGTGTTTCTCTACTGTAAACAACTCTTAAATACAGAAAGTTGTACTGTGAGCCAAGCTGGACTTTTACTGGTCACCAGGGTCAACTGCAGAACCAAGTCTGACCTTCAATCTCTGACTCCAATTAGTTACAGAACTAATTTATTTTTCATTTTCCAGACCATTTGTCTTCTTGGAAACCACATTAACTTATATAATTCCAAGAGTTAACTTGGAAAAAATTATTGTAGTGTGTTCATCTGTATTTAGTTTTAACACGTGCTCATACCAATGATTTATGCATTACAAAAGGTGCTAGTTTATTTGAATTAGAAGATTTCCTGGCTCTGTGAGCGTTTGTGTCTGGAATGTGTTCTCTTCAGGATGAATGTGGTTTGATTTTGATCTTTTTATGTTTTCCTAAGCATAGGTACATAGATATACTGTAGTTCATGTGAGGTTGTCATCTTTTAGCTATTTGATTAAATCTTCTACTGATCAGTATTGCAAATAGCATGGCAGAACTTTTCAAAGAATTCAGTATCTATGAGTTTGCACTAAAGTGCAGTTGGATGTTCAATGAATAAAAGTTTTCTTGTGCCTATTAGAGATACTATAGCTCTGTGATTTCCAGTATTAGCAAATCATATTCTGTGGTATACCAACACTATTTTTTCATCAGTGAAGAAGAATTACATTTCCTTTGTGGTGCAGTACTGTGTACACACAATTATTGTGAACAATAACTAGAATTAAGCACATTGTTCATCATGATGTAGGGTAAATAATAATCTTAATTCCCTTTCTGTCTCTTTATATTCTAGATAACATAGAAAATACATACATACATGCATGACATGCAAAAGTCAAAGTTAGCAGTGGAAGTTTAGACAATGGCAACCAAGAATAATAAAATCCTCAGAAAGAGATACTTGCTTGAGTATTCTCACTAGCACTTTGGATTTCAGAGTGTCCCAGAGATTAACATCTTGCATCCAAACTGTTCGTTCTAGGTAGCTTGCACCCGTCTTGAGGCCCTAGCAGACTTTCTTCTCTTCTGTACTGTATTACACAGGATAGAAGCCCAGACACACAGGAATCACAGAAAGAATCAGTGACAGAAGGAATTACAGAAAGAATCACAGCATGTTCATGTAGTCTAGACATAGCCTCACACTTCTTCTGCTGAAAATGCCTTTCCACTGTAACCTATTCTTAGCTTAGGCTACTGGCTATCTTGTAGCAAGAAAGAACCAGTTTGGGAAACATGCTTCTCTGTGAAAACACTCTGCCCTTGAGACCTTCCTATAGCTATGGTGTCCTGGTCTTTCTGGAGGTCAAATTTGCAAATGCAGAGTTTCACCATTCCTAGCTACAAAACCTTTCCTCTGATATGAAAGCACATGCACTAACGCACTGTGCTTTTCACAAATCTATGAAAAATATGATTTAAAAAATCTCGTTGAATGGTACTAATTTATATGTTAATTTTATTTGTGTCAAGCTATTTAAAGTTTGTTTTTTTCAATTTCTAACGCTAATCTTGGAACACAATGTCCAGGGAGACAGACGATGGAAGAATTTTGAGGTTGATTTCTAAAAGCCTCCCAATTTTCCCATTGGTAGTGACTGTGGGATTTTTTGGAAGCAGTACGGAATGCGCTTTTTACAGTTTTCCAGTGAAACATCCAGAATGGGCATTCTCAGAGCCCTTTCATACTGTCTAGGTTAGCAGCCAAGCCTTCTCCCACTTTGACATTTTAAGCTCACCAGAGCTTCAGTTGGTAGATGCAGATGACGTATCACTTTCTGTGACTTTAACAATCACTGTACGAAAAGCACAGTACTGCTTATGTTTTCTTTAGAAAAGGAAAAGAAAAAAGGGGTTAGTGTACACAGTAGCAAGTCAGTGGAAAGATGCAACCTTGGAGTTGTTTAGATAAACGTTGGAAATGGGCTAATTAAAAACTCTCGGTGGAAAAATTGCATGTATGATTTAATATTTTAGGTAGTCTGCAGAACGTTATGGCTCAGGATCTCACTGGTGATCCAGCTCCTTTAAAAGTGCCTTGAGAGACTCACTTCCCATCATGCAAACACTGTGGTAGTCTGCTATAAAGATGTCTTTGAGGATTTTTTTTGCAAGTCCTCTTGTGAGAGGCATGCTAGAACGGATTTGAGACCCAGGAACCTACTGTGGTGTGACTGTGCTTTGCAGCATTGGAGAATCTGGGAGATCCTGAGGCTGACAAGGAAATTCATGTGCCTGATAGAATTGTCTTGAGGTCCAAGGGAAAACGTAATGTCTCAGTGATCTATTTCATCCATTCCCTCCTTCAAACCTTGTTACAGTCTATCTATAATGCAATGTACATTCATATGACACATATCCATCTACATCTGTTGAGAATAGATCTCAGTTTACCTGACTCAGAAACTATGCTAACAATCCTAAAGCTAATGTGTAAAGTCTATTGAAAGTCTAAATAAGCAAGAAAATGTGTAAGTGGATGGTGTAGAAAACAACATCATAGAACACTTTCATGGATAATGAGAAGAAAAAATAATGAGATGCTATTAGTGTCATTGTCTCCAAGAGACAGTTTGGGATGAAAAAAATCTCATAAATGGCTAGAGATGCTTCAAATACCCGATTCATTGTACTTATAAAGTGATAATTTATGCAAAAATCAGCATGAGAAAATGGAATGTCATATGGGTTTCCTTTTCAAAGTAGAACCACACCTGAGTATTGCATTAAGGACTGAAGACTTCAGATGAAATGTTTGGAATTTTTTTTTCCTGCAACAGAGCGTAGAAATTTATTGAAAATAACTTCTGGATTAAGGGAATAAGGTCATTGTCAGTGTTATTTTCCCTGGAATATACTCCCAAAAATCTAATATAAGGGTTTTGTTGTTTCCATCTTTAGATCTGCATCTGTGCAAGAGATATTCAGAGCACACATATTTCTATTGACTTTGACAGATATCCCTTCACTCCATAAATTCCTGCATCCATAAGTTCACTGACTAAGACGTGGAGCCTGCTTTTTTGCTTTAATATTCACCCAGAACTGTTTTTTGTTTACCTTTTCCATTCTTGCTATCATTGCTAGTGCACATTGCGAGGTCAGTGGAGTTCAGGATATAGAAAGGAGAAACCTCTGGCTGATTCCTAAAGATGCTGAGCATCTCTTTTGCACTGGATATAAAAGGAGTTGCAGGGATTCTTCGTGTTTCAGATAAAAAGGACTCAGTCATTTTATGCAATTTACTAGGTTGCTGAATATTTCCAGCCATTTCCCGCACAGTTATGGCAGCCAATCTGTGTAAAGGAAGAGGAAAAAAAGAAAAAAAAAGAGTGACCAATAGAGGAACCATAAAGAAAAAGTGTAAATCAAAGTGCAGAACTAAAAAAAAAAAAATCCAAAATGACAGGAGAAAAATAAAAATCAATCCAAGGAATAAGAAGGAGATGCTAAAAAAAGAAGCTGGTGGGGAGAAGGTTTTTCAGAACAAGCAATATGTGGAGAGAGAGAACCATTATGTACAGAATTTAGAAATGCATGCTGGGCGGACATACATCTTTGGCTTAACAGCAGGAGAGCCTGAGGCCTGACTCAGTGTTGGATTCATATACCTCCCATATTGCTCAAAACTGAGAGTCTGAATTTACTAGCTCAATCTGCACTTAATATTTAAGTTATCGAGACTGCAACAATGAATTCTTTTATTCTCAAAACAGACACAGGGCTGTGGCACATCTCTGTTCCCACTTAGCAAGGCAATGCAGTCATGGACCCAGTCTCAGTCCACATTGGGATGAGATCAAGTCACTAAGTTTGGAATGATATTTTAGCTCATCTGTTCCTTGGTTCTGGATCATTTCTATCCAAGCTTTTTCTTTGTGTTCTGTCCTCTGTTTTTCCTGTCCATTGCCTCTCTGATTATGGGTATTAAGTCTGGGGACTGAGCCGGGTTGTGTTGTATCCATACTCACTTCCATTGTTGGCAAATCTTTAATCATTTGTCTCCCAAAACAGATGGAAATATTTGCTTACTACAGTCTTATGACAGGAATCTTGAAGAAAATAAATTAATTCTACTTTAGAGTGAAAGCATCACAAAAGCTTTTGCCAGTAGGAAGGAGTGTAGACATCAAAAAGTGGTGTACCAAAAGGAGGGTTTTAGCTTGAAGGAGGCTTCAAATCTTACTTTAAATCCTATTTTGCAATAGTTTCTTGGCCTGTTCATCAGCCACAGAAAAAGTTCATCAACAGCTAAGCCTTATTGCTTATTCTATGGTGCAGGAACGGCTGTGATTAAAGCCGGTCATGTTATAAAACAGTGCAGTTACGACCGAAGGAAACAATTAAGTTCAGATTCAGTAGACTTTGCTAATTTAGTTCTTCTATGTAATATATATTTTTTACTCTAAGCTGCTGGAACAGCTCTAAATAGCAGACCTGTACTATCCCTGTAGACAGTAACTGAGCTAGGGAGAAATATTTACCAGAAAGATTCCTCTGAGACATACATGTGGGTTGTTTTTAAGCTGGATTTGTTACTTGGAGGGTAAGCTACCAGTTATTCTGTTTTCTGTTAACTCACAGGGCTGTTGTTTTCCGAGCATAGAAGTCTTTATTTTTATTTGCCATTAGTGTCTGAAATGAAACAATTCCAGTTACTTACTACTGTTGTTGCTGCTGGCAAGAAAATTACTTTTACAAGCCATACAGCTAAGTATAATAGTAATATCTTCCTGAGACTTGCTGTTTGACACACCTTTACCTTATTTAACACTGGGGCAATGCCAACTGGGACCACCCATTCTTGGAAATATAAAGGACTAGCACAAATTGGAAAAATGTTGGTTGTTGAATCATCGTGTGGTATATCCAGTTCCAGTTCCTCCGGGCAACACTTAGAAGCAACCCACATGGAATACCAGGTCACAGAGAGAATCTCTGAGCTGGTCTGTGGCCCTTATTTAGGAAAACTTTGTTATTCAGAAAAGGTGATAATGTGTATTCTAAGCGTTAGCATGTGTTTTAAAGCCTTTTGACTTCAGTGGCTTTCAGACACGTTCATACGGTCTTGTGGGCTTAAGTCTAAGCCAGTAGACACCATCTTTCCCTGAAGAATTTTATGAAGCTTATGTGACCCTCTGCCAGCATTTCACAGATGCTTAAATTTCTTTGTCTTACTGACACTTCTGCAGTGACATAAAAGTTACTACTGTTTTTCAAGTATGTAAATACAAAAATGTCACTTTTGATTTACCCGCTGTAGAACAATAAACAGGCTTACTGAAATAAAAGGATTACTATTAGCTGGTTATCAATACTGCTTTTTTTAAAAGAATCCCATTAATCCAGAAAGCTGTCTCAGGACAAAATGTGCATGTAGACCAACAAGGCCTTGGTTTCAACCAGAAATTATGAGGTCATTTAATCAGATTCATAGACTTGTCACTCCTGCTGGGAATTTAATAGAAAGCACTGTTCTCTGGTTCAGCTTTCGGGTACTTTTAATAGGTTCCAGCTCTAGAAGAACGAACAACTTTCATAGTACTTAATATGTTATCAGGGTATGAGACTACTGACAACTCTTACAATGTGTAGGAGTAATCAAACATTCAGGTACTTAAATTTGTGTGGTTACGTATTAGGATAAAATGAAGTATTGTGAGGGAAGACATCAGTGGATTAACGGGCCTTTAATGCGCCAATGTGAATTAAATGTGCCAGTGACACATTTAATAATTAAGGCTATTTGGAAGCAATTTGTTGTTTTCATGAAGTAATCCAGAGAACATAAGAGTGATGTTTATTCCTGTACATAAAAGCAATCACTGTTTCACAAAGTCAGATAGGATATATCTTAGTCAGAAAAGTCGCATCAAGTTTTGGAAGAGATTTCATAACATGTCAAGCTCTTTTTATAGCACTGTTTATAAATGGACTTTACTGGGGTTCTGATTTTCCTTGTGGATATAAATTTCTTCTGTGAGATGAATGTGTCTCTTCTAACAGCAAGATTTGTGAAATTAAAAATCTGGGATATCTGTAAATATTTCTTAGTCTGACTAAATGAGGATTATACACAAAACAGAAGCACAGTAATACATTTTAGTAAGCCCTCCCAGACTTCAGCAGTAACAAAGAGGTCTACTGAACTGGAAGAGAGCTGCAAATGATGCTGGAGCATGTTCAAAGAATGGCAACAAAGCTGGTGAAGAATTTGGAACATAACTCTTATGAGGAATGGCTCAGGGAACTGGGGTTGTTTAGCTTGGGAAGAAGCAGGGTCATGGAGACCTTGTTGCTCTCTACAGCTACCTGAAAGAAAATTGTAACCAAGGCCACAGCAGTGTCTTCTCCCGGGTAACAAGCAACAAGACAAGGGAAAGTGGCCTCAAGTCGTACCAGGGGAGGTTTGGATTGGATATTAGGAAAAATTTCTTCATGGAAAGAGTTGTCATGCATTGGAACAGGCTGTCCAGGGCAGTGGTAGAGTCATCACTGCTGAAAGTGTTTAAAAAATATGTGGATGTGGCACTTGAAAACATGAATTTGTGGTGAACGCACTTGTTGTTGACAGTTGGACCTGGTGATCTTGGAAGTCTTTTCCTACCTTAAAGATTCCATGACTCCATGAAACATCCATGCAGCGCTATTCTAGAGAAAGATAATGAGATGGAGCATTCAGCAAGGTCTGACAACATTCCAGGACATTTAGATTTACATTTGCATTTAAGAATTTAAGAATTTCAGACTTACACCTGCTAAAGCTAACACGTTTTGAAAGGACTCAGTGAAATGTTTTGATGCATAAGCCATTGTCAAAGATTAGGATTCAAGATGAAAGCTAACATGAAAGATGATTATCCAACACATGCCTATGCTGAAATTCTTCCTTTCTTTGGTATTTACATCTGGTATTTATGACCATCATAGATAAGGTATTGAGCTCTAATGGCAGAACAACAGAATGGCAGATGTTGGCAATACTTTGAGATCGTTTATAATGTTTTCCTAAAATATTTTCCCTGCTAGAAGGTATGAATATATTTGAATGTACAGCTAGAGAAAAGAGTGTGTTACATGGCTAACCTGTTAATTTTTGAGATTGTTTCTAACACTTTTTATAAGGGGTATTCATTACAGATATTGGGTCTTTGTATTCCACTAATGACGTAATACCACAAGGAAAAACATTTAGCATGGAACCATACCACAAAGCTTCATTTTAATTATAAGGGGAAAAAATGTATCCTGCAAGTTAGTAGGTTCTCCTTACGCTTTTTCTTTTTGGTGTGACTGTACAAATTTATTTTGCATGTCACTGAAATATATATATATCCTTGACTTCATTATGAAAGGCAATTGGAAGTAGTGAAAAGATAGTAAAAAAATATAGAAAAAACACCCAGTCACTGAAGCCAATAAATCATATTTAATTCCAAACTGTGACTTTTAAAAATGAAACAATATAAGCACACTAATTTAAACATCTCTCCTGGAAGAGAGATGATCTTCACTCGTGTAATAACACTGCTGGGGCTCCTAGAAGGGAACCCTCTGCTAATATTTTTAATTTTCTCTGACTAAAAAGACTGTAATGTAGGGCAGAAATACCACATAGCTAGAGAACACCAGGTAATTGTGGAGAGGTACTAATGCTGTGGGTGGGTGGAAACCTTGGTTAAGGGGCTGCAGTTACTGCACTTGTATAGGTTTGTTTGTGTTAGTGGCAAAGACTCAAGAACATATATGCTTTGTGCATCATGTCTGAAGGACATATTGCAGGTTTTGCTTTTCTCTGTATCATTTTGGCAAATCTTAATTTATCTATGAATAAAAGGGTCCTTTGTCCAAGAATAAAAGGCAGCAGGAGACAATGTGGTATTTTATTATTCTCTCATCACCTTAGTTCTCTCCCTGTATTTCCAAGAGCACAATTCATGTGGAACAAACATGTGCAAAGAACACAAGATCCACATAAAAGGGCACCAAGCATCCTGTTTGTGAATAGTTGTCATGTAGTTGCAGCCAGCTGCCAGCATGTAATGATGATTTATGCTTTGGCTACCATTTGCTTGGCTTACTTGTGATTGGCTTTTAATCCTGACTAGATGGAACGAATGAGCTGCTTTCAAAAAACATGGCACTTGAAATGAGCAGTTGTTAAAACTTTTCCTAATCCATCCATCAGCTGAAGGGGTCTAATCAATCTGGTTCTAACACTGGTGAGCAAAACTTACGGAAAGTGTAGGTGGGCAGCAGAATGCAGCTCCAAGATGAGTGTTTGGGCTGAAGGAGAAACAGCCATGCCAGCTAGTCGTGCTGATTTTTCTATAGTGCTTACAGAAGCTCTGATCAAGACAGATCTTCAGAAGGATACTTTATCTTGCCAAGAGGGTAATAGACAGTACAGAGAAGAAGGAAAATTCTGAAAAAGAGTATGTGTCATTGGCAATCATCTAGGCTGAAGACCTATGAAATCTGTTTGCGTGAGGCCTCTGCTTAAATGGCCAGAAATAGCTACATGTAATTACCAAGTTTTCAGCTGAATAATTTGGCAAGCTTATGAAACATGTGCAGAGGGTTTCCATCGTCTCATGTGGTCCGTGTGCTAGTGAAGGGTGAGAAACACTTAAACTGAAACAGTCCTGATGTATGGGTTCTCTGCTGGACCAGCATTTTTAACTTAGTTTCCAAGGGTCAATTACTCTTGAGCTGGGAAGTTATGCTAATTAATTCCGAGCCAACATGGCTTCTTGGCTTACAAAAGAGAGAAAACAAAGCAGGGACAACAAAAACTTTCATAAAGCAGAGTGTTACAAATTGAAAAAAAAAACTAATCCAAAACAAACCTACAAACCTTCAAAATGTCTCATAGTTCAACTGTTGTTTCTGTGAATAAGAGGCCTTGGGAAAGATGCTTTCTACCCATGCAGCAGAGTAGCAGTGTATGTCTATTCATGAACTCTCTGTGACCTATTCAACAAGTGCCTAGAATACAGGAACAGGCAACAGACCTAAAAATAGCACCTACAGTCCATATAATACATGTTAACTGTGGTCTGAAAAACAGAATGGAAGAAAAGGATTTGTACTCCTTTTATTATTTTTTTTAGCATGGGTAATATAAAAGAATTCCTCAGAGTTAAAAATTATTATTTTAAAGGCTCACTAGATTTTTCTTCCTGGATGTCAGCTGAACTACATGAGTGATTTTGTTTTCAAGTGTATATAACCTCTACTTCTTTAAGCTTTCTAATTTCCTCCTTTCTCAACACTTTTAAATAGAAAGAACAAAAATCTTCCTCTCCCTTCTGTCACAGAAAAAAAAAAATACAGTCCCAAATATCATAGCATAGATTGATATTAAATCTAAAAGGAAAGTTATAAACAATCAACATAACATCATTATTTTCATGCAAGATTGTAAGTTGAATACAGCAAATAGTAGGATACAATGTGCACGTGTGTCCTCAGTGAACAGTTTCAGTGGGTGGAAGTGTCTACCTTATAGGTAATTAAGATATTATTTCGATTTTATTTCCATAAACGAATGACTGACCATGTTATGAGGAACCTCTAAGTCACCATTTCTTGGGTCAGGACTCTGTGTCTCATTTTGTGTTAAGCAAAACATGGAAATGGCCAGCTGAGTTTACCATTTCGGAAAAAATTCCATTAAATTATTCATTCACATAAAATTTTATGTATAGGAATTACTGAGAGATGGAGAATTACTGAAAGGCTGCTTTAAGTTTCCTTTTTGGCACTTGGGAAGACCCCAAATGTGAGCTCTGAGAGCTCTGATTAAGTACCCACAGAAAAATCAATTATAATTTTCTCAGCTGAGTATATGCAGGAATTGTAATGGTCTGAATCTGATATTTTTTTATCAGTTGCAAGTGAAATGATTTTTCCAAGAAACTGAGAAGATTTATGTCATTTGCAGCAATTTTGAAGTCAGCTACCTTCATCAGTACCTATTTAACTATAGGGAATTTTAAAGAAAAATATAGACTAAAATATGCAAACACTGCTGAGCTTCGAATGTGGCTTATTTGAAGCAGCTTTGATTTGTGAAGATTCTTTCTTAGGTACCACCCTGAAATGTGCTAGAAAGTGAGAAGTCAAAGTAGATAACACATACAATGTTTACTTACTAGGCTAATTCAGTATAGTCGTAATTCTTTTATATTGTAACAACAGATTGGAGGAAGAATAAGATACAATTAAATCTATTAAAAAACGCTGCTTATAGGAAGGTTGAAATAAAACAGTGAGCAAAAACAACATGAAAACTCATTATTAAAAGCTATGCAAAATTGGGGTATATGCACATATATGTGTCAGTTTTGTTTCTTTTTAAAAAAAATTGAAAATTGTTTGAAAATAGCTTTTTGTATTATGCTCAAAAACTTCAATTCCAAAGACCACTATGAAAAGCTGAAAATGTTGGGTTAGAGATCTTGTCCTTACTCCAGACAGAAAGCAGAACAATTTTTTTTTTCTTTTTTTAGATAATGTTTTCTATTTCAAAAATATTTCTTAGGGAAAATAAAAAAAAAGGACATATCCTGTCTCAGTTTTGTACAGATTTAATTGAAAAAATTATGGACTGATGTTAATAGAGCATTATTGTTTTGTGATCAATTTCTAGATGAATAGTACAAGATAACTGTTAATTGGAAAATTTAAAACAAAGAATCTCTTATTGGAAGGCACATGAACAAATTCAGATACAACAACTACTTTATTTATGCTTTAAAATATTTTAAATATTGAGCAACACTTTGTATAAATCTCTTTATAAACTTTAATATTAATATTTGGAGTAAAGACAGGAGGAATATAAAGTAATAGTTGGAGAAAGAAATGTTTTATTGATAGAAGTGACAGAATCACGATGACTTGAATTTTATTGGAGCTAAAGTATAAGTCATTGTTTGGCTTTTGGACAACTGAAGAGAAAAATAATTTCTTCTTCCTATTTACTTGATACCAGATATTTCAAGAACTTCTTTCCTAGAATTCCATGTTTAAAAGGGTTTGTTTTTGCTTTTTTCCTCTGGTGTTTTTATCTGTTTCTTTGAATTATGAACAAAGAGCTGTTTGAATTTTCTCATGGCTTAGTGGCAGGATGTTCCAGGGTTTTATATGGCTGTTGTTTTCTTGGGACATAGCAAGCCCTTTTAGGCTTGCAAACATGAACAGCTTCAATGGCAAGGCAAAGGCAATTAATTGCCTCACGATGAGAAGGTCTTTTTAACTAGCATTTGAAAAATAAGCAAATATAGCTAATTAACTTTCAACTTGCTGTCAGTCTGTCTTACTGGCAATCCACTTGAAACTAGGCACCAATTCAGGGTCTTAAACTAAATAATTGTTCTTGTTGATTGCTTCTGACTATATGTATAGAAGTAAATTTGTTGTGGGAGTAATGACTCTTATAAATAAGAATCATTAACAGGGTCATTAATTTACATTCAGTAGGTATTCCTGGTAGTTCTGGGGAAATTATGGTCTCCTGAAAGATGGCACTGCTCAAAGTGAGCAAGTACATGTACGGGAGATACTTAACAGCAAGTTTAAAATAAGCAAAAAACATTAAAAATTAGACTTTACAGAATTACACCTTTTATTTTAAGGATGGTTATGTCCTATCAATCATTATTCACCTGATTTAGAGGCTGAAACTAATGGAAGATGAATATATTTCACTGTGAAAAAAACTGGTGCCAAAATTATCTAAGTTGATAAATGAGACTGCTCAATGCTGATAATTTTTAGACTAATAAAATATTCATAATTACATTACTGAGGTCAGTGAGGTTCTTCTTCACCTCTTTGCCATGTGCCACTCTTGCTGTAATACATGCACTGTAAAACCCTAGTGTGAAGTAGGGACTGCCATCTAGGATGAGATACTGTGTGGGGAATGAAGAGCTCTAATTTTCTACTGAACTTTGTCTTTTATCTGTTAAACATCCCTGGGAAAAATCCTGTAGCCCTTCAAGCCATTATTTCTTTTTCAACACTTGTCTAACACATTCAATTCCTTCTTAAGGGTTTAAGCAGTTAAAAGGGCAGTGGGATGTATGAGGCATGTGGGTTCACCGTGCCTTACACAGCCTAAGCACAATCTATGGAGCCTTGCAGCAGCAGCAACAATATGTAGTGAGTGCTATTAATTACATTTGGTAATATGTATAACAAACTGCACAATCCAGTCCCTCAGAGTTCTGTTCAGTTCTACTGGGAATACTTACATGTGAGCTCACAGGATTATGATTCAAGTCTGTAGGGCCAATAAGGACGATTGCAAAATATAAAACAAACATGCAGCCAGAATCCTCTATCCACATTGCCTATGCACTACGTTACTTAAATTGTTTTCAACAATTATTTGTGTTACAGATGGCTTTTAAAACACATTGTTCTCCTTCTAGTATTTAAGTGCTTCAGATATCCCTTGGACAAGTGCAGATAATTAATTAAAGCAAAGATTTCCCAGAGTCTCATGAAAGCACACTTGTCAGGCAATCTTTACTATTATTTTAATCTCCATTGTTTCACAGATTGTTTATGTTAATCCTCTCCTGCCCTTTTTACTGTTCCAGGCAATTTTGTGGCAGAATTGAAAGTGGAGGAGGCTGAGACAGACAGCATGAGGCATGACAGCCGCTCAAGCTCTCCTAGCTTGTGTATGGTTTTATGTGCTTCTAATTATCAATGTGTGGGAGTTTTGTCAAAAAAAGCTGGGCATGTGGTTCCTTTTGTTCTTCTGTGTCTGTTGTGGTTTATATTTTAAATGGGACACAAATGTGATTTATAGTGCATGGCATGATGCAGTTAGGGAAAATTGGTCTTTTCCAGGCAACACAAACATGAGCAGGAGAAAGAGTGCACGTGAACAGTATGTTCCTCTCAGTGGAGAAGAAACACTCCACTAAAGCTCACAGAGAGTGTAAACAACATGTGAGAAGCCCTCTACAAAAAAGGAGAAAAAAAATCAATGGCTTACTTCCACTTCATCTAAAAATACACATCATTGAAAGGCAGAGCTGTGAGAGATCAAAGACAATAGGCTTTCAGCAGTCACCCTGAAGTGTGAAAAGCACCAAGATGGCATGGAAAGTACTGTATACTGACCAGCAAAGCATGTGTCATAGCACCTGGGCTACCTTCTGGGCAGCCCAATGCTGCTCGGTAGTGCAGCTCAAAGTGATCCTGCAAGAAGATTCACACGAGGTCCTGCCCAGCTCCCTGCAAAATGTGGGAAAATTGTTTCCAGGCCCACAATCTCTTATCAGCCTGTAAGACAGGAGGACACAATGTGGTGACAGGTCTGAAAATACAATGATTAAGTTGTGTGATTTGAGAAAGGTAAAACATAAATGGAACAGGCCTTTTCCTTTTGAAAAAACCACTGCATAAACTGACAGAGGTTCTAGTGATATGCCTCTTCTGCCAATGGGCTGCTAATCAAGAACACTTCATATTTAATTTAACAAAAATAAAGTATGCAGAAATATATTGGAAATATATTTATACAGGTTCTAGTTCCTGATACATATTCTCAGAACAACTGGAAAAGAAGCTACAAGAAGTCGGATGAAACCCACTGTTTTTTGCTTCTCTAATTAAATGGTACAGTAAGGCTCAACACCTGATATTCAAGTTTTTAGTGCAGAGGTGATCATCCCAAGCCAGGTTTTGGAAAGGGCCAGTCTTACCCCACTTCTAAAGACTTTAGATTCTCTTAAAAAATTCCCTCAAAAAGACATCGTTCAAGCTGCTTATTTTACTACTGGTAATTAGGTAATTAACAACGTATGAACCTGAAATGAAACACAGAAATGATTTGTGAAGAGAATGAATACATGGACATATAACCCAAAGGACAAAGATAGGAACCAAACATTTAATTAGAAGCAGTTTTTCTGAAGACAACACTTTGTAGCAAATGTCGGAACTCTGCAAAGCTGAGTCAGTGGGTGGCAGGTTGTCTACAGAGGCATTTCTGTCCCTGTTTAAGTATGAAGGATGATCTTGCAATGGGTTAAAAAAAAATTTTCAGAGTGTTTGGATTCTCCCCGGACTCCTTGTTTGGGAAGGACAAAACTGGATCTGTGGATAACTCCCAGCCCTGGGAACATTGCAGCCCCATTTCTAAATTCTTTAGCTTAGAGCTAAGGAAAAAAAGAATGAAGAAAAATGTGGTTTCAAATGAAAATGGATTCTTGAGTGTGGCAGTAAAAAATAAACAAGCAGTGCTACAAGTATACATTGTCTGCAATCTGCATTATGTTTGCATATAGGAAAAGGCAGGAAAATACTTTGCCGGTTAGAACAGAGAGAAAAGTGAAAACCTATGTGAGGAAAAGTAGAGCTTTTTCAAAGGGTATGGGTTTTGTCCCTAAAAAGAGACCTGATCTTTAACAACAGAAATATCTACAAAGACTTTCTGAGATTTTGCTCAGCTCCTTGTTTCGAGTGTCCCCTACCTCATTACAAACACACAACAAAATGCTGTGCTATGACAAGAAAACTAAAACCACTTCTGCCTCAGGGTATGCATGCTTTACTTTACTGGATTATATTGCTTCATTCCTGATGTTTCATCCACTTACTTAAATCGTTCACAAAACATTTGATTTGTGTACATTAATGCAAAACACATTCAACTGGAAGTTTCATGCATTCTTACTCTCCCCACTTCAGGTATTTACTGTTTACAGCTGTGGAAATTTCATACTTTGGCACCTTTCAATTCTGAAGTCTAACCGTATTTAGATTTTAAACGGACTGATTTAAATGAACAGGCCTTATACATATGCATTTTTAGGGTAGTTTGAAGTATGAAAACTTAGAATCTTCTTTATTTAAGGTGGTAGCCAAGGTACATGGAATGTACAGCTTCTAAGCTCGAAATTTTAGAACCTCTAATAGCAGAAGAAATATTGGACAAATTTGCTTTTTCTTTTAAAAATCCACTAACTCTATTTAAATTCTTTAATCTTAGTGAAAGTAGGAAGATCCTCTGAAATGTGCAATAGCGTACGCTATCTGTGGCCTTTCTTGGCCTTGTATTTATTTGCAGAATTTGATTTTCAAATCAGCACAGATATCTGCAACTGTATATTTACTGCAGAATTTCTAAGCCTGGTAAGTCAGCTATTTTCTGGGATAATAATTTACCGCAACTCTGCAGATACTCTATTTACTTTCTTGAACATTTAAAGTGGGAATGGACATAATTTGCCTTTGCAAATATGCCACTGAATCCAATAAATTTACCTGTAGTTGCACTGGGAGTGAGTTCAGCCCACGTATCATACGCTTTTCTTCTGAATCATATTGACAGAGTATTTTACAGTGAATCTAAGGGCAATATTTCCAGCAATCTTTTTTATTGCAATAGAGTTATTGTGTTGTCCCCACGAGACATGGGATGCCACCGCTCTTCCCCAGTGAATTCCCTGTCAAGTAAAGCTCTGAGGTAGCTCATGCCACATTTCCCTGAAAGCAAATAAAAACCAATGGAACATTTTAAACTCCAAAGCTGTATTATAAACAGAAAACATGCAATTAAAAAAAAAAATGCAGAACAGCAAACTTTAAGAAACACGACTGTGCAGTGAGGGGATAATGCAGGTGGGACAATGCTTTCCCACAGGTGCTGTGCCTGCCTGTGGGACAAGGGGGAAGGATGGCTTGCTGCAGTCTGGTTCCCTGTCCAGACACCTGCAGTGCTGCCACGCAGCCTGCACTCTGCCCCCTTGGAAAAGGCCCTTCTCTGCTCAGGGCTGGCTTTACCCTGCTCCCGCTCCTCCCTGGACAGCCCACGGTGTGCTCATGGGTGGTGCTTACCCAGGCTGCCCAGCTCTAACAGGGTTACTCCCTCTGGAACATTCCAGAGGCTGGAGTCTCTGCTGTCAGGGCAGGGCCACCAGAAGGTTTTCTGCTTCTCTTCTCAGCTGTGTTCCAGAACTGTTCCTGTCCTCCAGAACTCCTGCATCCTCTTGTCCTTCATCTCTGTTTGTGGCTTGTTCCATCTGCCAGGCAGCACCCTCACCTTGCATTTTGCTGCATTTTACTCTTTCCCTTTGATGCCAATCTTTTAATCCACTTTTCATTTTGCTTTTTTATTGTTGTTGTCTCCTTTTTTTTTTTTTTTGGCACATACCAGGAGATTTGTTTTCCCCTCCATCAGCCATCTGGTGTCTATCCATTATCACCTTTTGGAAAAGTGCCTGATTCTCATCGGGCCAGAGTCTGTTTAGTTTGAGCTCTCTGTAGACTGAATTCCTGGAACTTGAACTAGCTTGAGAGTTTTGATTGCGGGGAACGGAGGAGTTATTTTGAGACCTGTACTGCAACATGGAAGGCAATGTAATTACATAGGAATAGGAGAGATCATGAACTTAAATCCATATTTTAGACATTTAATCTCTGCTGGAGTGAGTATATGGTGGTTTTTAATGGATATGTAAAATACAGATGACAACTAATATGCAAGGGAAGGAAAATCAGCGATGCAAAAACTGAGGATGATTGCATAACAAATAATACAGCTAACATGCCCCTTTTTGGAAAAACTCATGCTTTGATCCACCATTATGTTTATCTTGAAAACATATTGTTTATCTAACAGAGTATGTGGTTGGCTTCTGAGGTCACTGCCATATGGTGAAAAGTCCAGTTTGCTGTGAGTAAGAACATTAGGAAAAACCCTATAGGTCAGCCAGGATAAAGCAGAGAGTCAAACTATTGCACACTTTCCCTGGAATAAATGACTAGTTGCAGGTCAGCACGTGCATGAGGATTCCTGGCAGTCAGAGAAGGTCACCATCTGTTAAAGGAAAAACAAGTCCAAAATTAAGTGAATGAGGTTAATCACCTTTTCTCAGAGGACCTCAGTTTTCCCTCAGAACATTAGGGATTAGATTTAAGACTGCTGAAGACTGCACAGTAGGGAGAATCTTGTACTTGAATGAAGGAAGCAACTAGCGTGAAACACAGACTTCAAAACTCAAAGTTTAAATAAAATTGAGCATAAAAACTTCTAAATATCTAATGGGCATTGAAGTACTAGTGGAATTTAGGAATGGATTAATGTGCCCAATTTAATGGTATCTAGCAGGTAGACATACCAAGGCTTCCTCCAGAGTTGGTGGACAGCCACGGCTTTTTCCAGCGAAGATGATTTTTGAACACTCTCAGAGGGATATGAATTGCACTCAAGTAATGAGTGCAACTCAAGCTCATGTACCTGTTAATGCTCATCACTATGAATACTTTATTATTCTTCATTGACTGGAGGAAGAATTTAAATGTTGGTTCTCTATGACTTAGAAGTCAATAATTAGGGATAGGTAGATGCCTAATGTAGTTAATATATGTGGTAAGAGCCTGGCAATGTGCTTCGCTAGATATTATACATCTACAGGTCCTAGAAAAAAAGTTGAGTGATTTTCAGTGAGCTGATTTTTCCTTTTCTAAGGACTTGCAGCTGTGGGTTTCAGATGAAGTGATTCCCTTGGGTTCCTTTTCCAAGAAATTAGAAAGAATATATTCTTTATAGACACTTTTTATAAACGGCCTGTATAATGGAATAACCATAATCATAACATCACTGCACAGTGCTCTATTTGCTGTATCTGACAAGGCAAAAACAATGAGCGTGGTACTTCGTCTGAGTAGTTTAGTTACGCTTTTGAATGACAGTTTCTGCTTGGCTAAGAGTTTTTTCTGTAGTAGGTAAAAATCTCATGGAAATTGATTGAATGGAAGTTCTTCAAAGCCTTTGAGGGTATAAACAGAATTGATTGTTGCACAATTATTTGATTTGCTCTTATAAATGTAGACCAGTTAAGTAATGTTTTTGGAAAAATAAGCAAAATTGAAATAAGGTACCTGGTGAGGACTCCACAATATATTGGCATAATAGGAGTTCCAAATCATGACTTTACAGTTACTTCTTGGAGAAGTAAACACCTATTTTCTATTTATTTCTATTTAGGATATAAACCACAGTATACAATTAATTAATCTCCTCATAATTCCCATACTGATTTGTGAGTTCTGTTAAAAATTTCAGATTCTTTGTTCAGTACCTTCTGGATCAAGCCATTTGTCCAGCTGCTACCATTGCTGGGTTTTTTCATGAGTGACGGAGGACGGCGCCATGCGTGACCAGCCTCCAGGGTACACCACTGAGTCTATTTCAAAGATACTCTGCCCATCGGTATATTGCCCAAGGAAAGACAGAAAACGGTGAGAGGAGAAAGAACCATCACCAAGGGAGCATATGGCAGAGCAGAACGTTACTGCTAGCAAAGCTGTCTGTGAAAATCAGCAGTTCACAGACTGGTGTCAACAGACCTGTCTGACTATGGGTAATATCCTTGTCTCTGCAAATGAAAGAAATTTTGAGCGAAGACTTACAGTGATTCTGTTCAGTTCATTGTTCAATATTAGCAATGAAATGTTGACCACTTAGTTCTAGAAAACAGATATTTTATATTTCTCCTAGATTTTGAGTTGAATCTCTCCTTGAACATGCAATGTTATTTAACTCTATTATTTACTTTACTTATTTGTAAATTTCTGGCTGGAGCTATTGTGTCAACTGTACTGTTTGAGCAGTATTAGGCTTCTTTTGTTCAGAAGGAGGGCTGAAAGAATTACTGAGGAATAATTTATTAGTGTCCCCCTTTGGTACTTTCACTATCAGTTCTAGAAATATTAATAGGGTCATTAGCTGAATTCCTATCCACACAACATCCAGCTGTGGATTCTTTGGGCTAGCTCCTATGTGTGCTAGAGTGACATGCTCCATTTGACTGCTAGGGTTTCATGTTGCTGTCTGAGAGTTTCTTGAGAATGGTTGCATTTTTCTCTTAGTAGTATTTTTGTCATATTCCTTATACCTGTGCCTTCCACCATTTATTTTTCCTTTGTGACTTACAATTCCAGAAAAATAGGAAGGACTTCTGTGGGATTAAACATTTGTTCAGGTTCAGCCTTTCATTCCACTTTTCTCTTGTAGTGCAAGAAATGGAGCAAAGGTCACGTCCACTTTATTTTGCATTGCTTAATGTATGACTTTCTTAGCTAGCCAACTGTGCTACAAGCAATAAGGGCTTTAGTTATGGATATGAAACTGCAATCATTTACAAACCTGCAAAATCCCTCAGAGGCTAGTTGTACTCTATTATCTCAAATTAATTCTTTCCAACTAATAGGCTCTGTGGAAAGAAACTCTGAAGCTGTAGAAGTTCCAACAGCTGTTTTTCCTGCCCTGGTTTTAATGATTGGTATTATTCATAACCTTGTGACTCACTGCCCAGTCCTCCGCAAACTCTGGTCCATGCACTCCTAATTTCTGTGTCCTGACATCTGTTAACCTGGTGCCCATAACACAGTGCTCCCATGAAATGAACTTACATCAACTCAAGCGCTGTCAGGGAGATTTCACAGTGTCAGAATCAAAATTTGATCCAGTAAAAGTAATATGAGTTTGTTGAAATTCACTTTTTCTTTTACTTGTGAATATAAACAAAGACCTATTTTGAGACACTGCTGCTACCACTAGGAACACAATCAATATTCAAAGGAATAGAAATGACTTGGGAGTGTGGTTTCTTCATGTTGTCTTTGGTATTTGAATCATGACATCTGAATTCCTGCAAGAAAATAGATGTATGTTTTTAGCTGCATGCAGAGAGAAGTCTAAGAATTAATAGAAAATGACACATCCTCAAATATAGTACAAATTAAAAACTCTTCGTTGTGACACATGTTGCAGGAACATTTTCTTTAGGGGTCAATTGCTACAACCCTAAGATGCTGAATTGTGGAAATAGCACCCCCTGCCCGTGAATACCTTGGTCACAAAAATGAGTTTCATAGTTTGGTTACTACAAGAGCCACACAATGGTTTTGAGGCACACCCTGTTCTTTAGGAACTGACAGCTCCTCTGCAAGCTTTGGCAGGATTTCAGATAATTTTATGTCTCCCCATCCCTTCCTGCATCACAAGATTGAAATGTGGTAATTTTTTTTTTTTTAAAAATTTCCTGTCTCCAGTTTTTTCTCATAGTATTGGACTAACTTTTATTAGAGTGAAGTTAGGCTCCACTCCAGGAAATGATAGCTATTTTGCCCACAAGAAACTTTCAGATGACGTGCTTATTTAAAACAGTTTTGTTTATATTCCAGAATGCTTGATTCTCTTCAACAAATGAACTTATTAAATGGAACCATTATTTTCCCCTCCTCTTTTTATGTCTGTTTATTCAAATTCTTGAAGGTTCTAGCAGATAGCTTCTTGTCATAGATACTAAGTGAGCAAACTAGGAAGATTGCCCTCCTAGACATGCTATTTGTGAATAGAGAAAGACTCATGGGGGCTGTAGTGGGAGGTGGCTGTCTTGGCCACAGTGATTGTGAAATGATTTGGTTTAATGTGTTTAGTGTAAGGAGAAAAAAGAAGAGTAGAGTTGCCACCCTGGGCTTCAGGAGACCTAACTTTAAGATAGTCAAGAAACTATTTAGACTATCCTGAGAATTTGCTTTTGAGGGCTTACGTGTCCATGAGGGCAGGTCTGTCTTTAAAAAGCACAGGAGCAGGCAATCTCATTGCAGTGTAGGTGAAGCAAGAGGGGCAAAAGACCCCCTTGGCTGAACACAGAACTCCTCATGGAGCTCAAGAGGAAAAGAAAACTATAGTACCTGTGAAAGTAAGGTCAAGCTTTGCAGGAAAGTTACAGAGCTGTGGTTCATACATGCAGGGAGGAGACACAAAAGGCTGAAGTTCAATTAGAGTTGAGACTGGCCAGTGATCTGTTAGAAAACAAGAAAGGCTTTTTAAAGTATGCTAATAAAAAGAGGATGTCTAAAGAAACTTTGGACCAATACTTGTTGAAGATAGTTAGCTGACTGCTAGGGATGAAGAAAAAGTGAAGGCATTCAATGTGGCTTTTGTATCAGTGTTTAATAATACTGATAGATCTGGGGCTTACCAATGCCCTGAATCAGTGGACCACAAGTGCAGGAGTTGTGAATTTCTGTTTGTGGATGCTGAAGTTGTAAGGGACCAGCTGTATCAGCTGAATGTTCTCAAGTCCATGCGGCTTGGTAGGATTCATTCCAGAATAATGAGGGAACTAGAGAATGCTGTGGCAGGACTCCTCTTTATCATCTATTAAAGGTCTTGGAGGTTCCTGCTGATTGGAAATGACCCTATGTTATTCCAATTTACAAAAAAGGTGTGACAGAAGAGCCAGGGAACTTGTCATGGTTTAGGAATGGTACTCCCCACTTCAGTGCTCCCATCGAAGCTCTCTAAATGACGGGTCGCTCTCTCACTCCTCCCCTTTTGCTCCCTCTCCCAGCTGTGGTGGGGTAGAGTGGAGAATTGAAGGCACAAAAGGTGAATCTCTCAGGTTAAGGTAAGAACAATTTACTGAAAACAGCAATGAGATAAAAGAAATCAGTAACAAAAAAAAAATTAATAAAAAAAGTGTACAAAAGGGAAAGGGATTCATGTGCCAACATGTACGTTGTGGAGCCCACAACCCACCTGCAGCCATGTCACCCCAAGCAGAAAAGAGCCCTTTCTTCTGGAAAGTGACCCATTTCCCCCTGCCTCTGGCAATGAGCTGATATAGAATAACCCCTGGGTCCCAGGCATGCCCCACCCTGACTTGTGAAAAAATTAACTCTGTCCTGGCTGAAAGCAAGACAAGACTAATTTGAGTTTCTAGAAAAATTATGTAGAAGATTATACTAGGTGCTATTAAAAAGTATGTAACAAACAATGCAATCATCAGATGCAGTCAACATGGTTTCACAAAGGGAAAGTCCTATTTAGCTGATTTGCTATCCTTCTATGATAAGGACCATCTAGTGGAGGAAGGGAAGGCATGGGATGTAGTTTCCCTGGATTTTAGTTAGGCTTCAGATGCTGTTAATGACGCTTTCCTTTCCTGCCACCCAGGAGCCACTCTGGCAGTCACATTTGCACCACCTGAGCTGGGACAGAAACTCCTTTCAGTGGGAAGCTCCAGAGCTGCTAAGTGCCCTGCTAACTCCCTACACACGCCACACTCATAACATCAGACAAGATTTCCTCACTGACTCAACACTATGTTTTCCATAGTAGAATCTCAGACATCTTGGTCCTCAAAAATAATTTCATCTTGGTGCAATAACTAAGTAGCAAAATCACAGCTCATGCCACATGCCTCCAAGGAGGGACCCCAAACAAAGGAAACCCTGGACTTTTATACCATCACAAGTATAAGCTTGCAAGAATCTGGGGTTCTTAGCTCCTGCTGTATCTCTGAGTGTTGGTCACCTGGCTGCAGGTCCCTATGCCCTTTGTTAAGCAAAGGTCAGCAATGTGGGGCTTCTTGCCTGGAGTTCCCATCACCCAGAGCTCAGCCTGCATCTCCACTGCAGCGCTGGACCCAGGGTTATCTTCACTGAATCTATTCCTCAACAATACTGTCCCTCACAACATCCTTCTGTTTAAGTTGTCCAGCTGTGGGATGAGGGGGTTCATGGTGTGGTGGGTGAAGAACTGGCTGAGGGACTGAGCCCAAGGGTTCTAGAGAATGGGGCAACATCTGGTTGGTGACTGGTCGCACCAGCGGTGTTCCTCAGGGCTCCATTCCAGGCTGAATTCTGTGCTGTGTATTTATCCACTGTCTGCATACAGCAGGTGAATGCACCAGTAACAAGTTTGCTGATGCCAAACTTGAAGGTGTTGTTGAATCTCTGGAGACAAAAGGGGCCTTGCAGAGGAATCTAGATTGATTGGATTGAACAATTATTAATGGGTTGAAATTTAACATATCCAGATGCTGCATCCTGCACCTGGGATGG
>VZTG01001124.1:0-38338 GCA_013397845.1 Melanocharis versteri
GTCTGCCCCTCCTCTTCCCCTCTAAGGAAGTTGTAACTGGGATGAGATCTCTCCCCTCAGCCTCCTCTTCTCCAGGCTGAACAGACCAAGTGACCTCAGCAGCTCCTCACACGGCTTCCCCTCAAGGCCCTTCACCATCTTTGTTCTCCTCCCTCGGACATTCTCTAATAGTTTAATGTCTTTTTTATATTGTGGTGCCCAAAAATCCACACAGGACTCAAGGCAGAGCAGAGCGTTTCCAGGGTTTTGTAAAAATATTTACTTCTATATTTTAAAAAATCTGTATACTCCCTCCTTCTGGTTCTTTCATTGTTGAGAAATAGTAATTCTTTATTAATTTCTTAGTTTTCTTCATGTTTTTTTATATACTTTTATCATATTCTCAGTTCAACTGCCTCCTTTGTAAACTAGGGACTCTTTATCTATGGAAGGATTACTGCTCTTCTGGTAGGATCTGCTGCTTTGATCTTCCTATCACCTCTCTGTATATGTTCTCTACTTTGTGAAAATCTTTTTTGGATGGGCATGTGTCAGAACTGCATGCAGTGTTCAAAATGTGGAAGCTCCATAGATCTATACAATTGCTTAATCACATTTTCCATTTTGTTCTCTATCCCTTACATAGTCATTTCTGACTTCTTTTTGCCTTTTTGACTATATATAGTGCTAAACTTCTCATCGTCAAAGAATCAGTGACTATCAGATTTCTTTCTTCTGTATTTTATGAAGTCATTTAGATGCAATATTGTGTGTGTATAATTAGGATTATTTTTCCCATATGCATCACTTTATATCTTTCAATGCTGAATTTTGTCTTAAGTGAATTTCCAATCGCTCTACCTCTTGAGATAAATTTGTAACTTTTTAACCTTATTTCTAACTTCTACCACAATTTTAAAATTGTGTTTTGTTCAAAAAGATTCTGGACATTTTCTAGGTCAGTGTGTGTATGGTAAATATACACACTGTGCAAATACCAACATGCACTTTTGTAGGATAGCCACTAGTGATGTATCTCGTTTGTGAAAAAATGGCCATTTAACCCTACCCTTGGTATCACATCTTTCTAACCAGTTGCTAAAGGATTTTACTAAAAGATCATTCTTTTTGTGGTTTAGATTCCTTTAGAAGTTTGGTGAGCAAACTATTAAAGGCTTTTGCAACAACAAGTGAACTGCACTCCTGGGTTACATGAAAGCCTCCAATCCTTTCTTCACCTGAACCATTTATGTTATTTGTCCACAAGCAGAGAAGGAAATTTCAGAACAATAAGTATGCAAGAAGCAGCTATTTTATCTTGAGTTACAGTAAGTGCAGTAGTTCAGTGCATTAGTTAAAAGAAAAAAAATTCAGCCCAATTCCCTTAGCAGCAGAATTAAAAATTTAATCTCATTTAATATCTTGGTGATGGTAGTGTGTTGCTGGAGCTGTGGAAAGTGGCAGCATCTTGCTTTTCCCTTCTTTGCTTGGTAAGAAAGGAGGCATACTGATATAGAAAGGAAAGTACCATTCAGCTTGGAATGGGGAAGCAGGAAGTTTTGTTAGATTCAAATTAATATGCTTTTCTCATTGTTCCTAAATTAAAATGGAAGCCACGTTTTTGGCAGGGCCTGAGTTCATTACAACCCCAGTCACCATTTTTTAAAAAAAAATATTTTTACTTTTGTTACATTCCTCTAACTATGGCAGTGTCGCCTTGTGCCTCATTCTTTGTGCCCAGAGCTTTTTAAACACAAAGAGAAAAGGCAAGCTGGGTCCAAAAGAGTTTGTTACTTAAGTCAAGACAGGACAGAGAAAAGGGATGCAGGAAAATAGATGGAAAATGAACCAGACAGAGGCTGACAATGTAGTAGCAACTTAGCAGTTCTTGGAGTTGGTTTCTTGGAGGGTTTGAGGGAAAAGTCACAGAGAAGGAGGATTTTGAGAAAAATATTGAGTTAGGCTTGCACAAGCTTTGCAGAGTGAGCCTTTCAACAAGAGGGGACTGTACAGGAAAAGATGCATCATTGGAGAGTTTCGCCATGGTAGATAAAATGGGGACAGATTGTGATGGACTGTTTAGCTTATTACTTTCCTGGACTGTTTTTATTAATATTTGTAACAGAACAGAGTAAACGATAAACAAAATCCCAGTTTTGCAGGGGAAGCCTGTATTTTGTCTGCTCTGCATTTTAGTATATTTTAACCATTGCACCAGTTCACTTCTTGCTATTTCTTGTGCTTTAAAATTCCAATAGTTCCCAGCTAGTCTTGAGATTTTTCTGAATATCAGGCTCCTCTTTCCTGAGACTGATATAGTACATTCTCTTTCCTCATATAGTCATGGTAAAACTATTTGTGTGATAAGCTGATCTTTTTGCTTTCCTTACAAAAATAATTTCATCCTAGGTGATCGTCATGGGAGCTTCCATCTGTTTTATGTTTTCCCTTTGATTGTAGATCTCTTTTCCTTTAAGAAGGATGAAACATCAGATAGTAGCTATGAAGTGTTTTTTCCGTGAGTGAAGATGATCAAATATTTAAACCTTTTTTTTACCCAAAATTTACTTCAAATCTAAGTGGTGGTGGAGATGTGAGGTACCATGGTTTTACGAGTTTCTTAAATCTTGTATAGCTAGAGCCTCTTGGGGATTTAGAGATCCAAGGAATGGATGAGATGCAGAGGCTGCAGTACTGCAACATTTTCAGCGAAATCTGAAAACTGCAGATGCTAGAAGTGTTATATTCAGCTAAAGTTTACTTGAGTGAGTCCAGTGGGTGTTTTCGTTCACAGTACAGAAGTCTGGCTGGTATTGCTCTCTTCCTATAACAGTTGTTTCAGATTTGAATTTTTCCCACAAGACCTATTTCCAGAGTTAGATTCAGATTGAGAAGTACTGTACAGTTGTTACTGTCTTAAAAATTAAATCTGCTTTAGCTTGATCATGGGATTCAAGGATTGGAAGGGGAGCCATGCATGACTGCGGTCTAAATGTACTGCCATCTAAGGGTGAAAGAGGAAAAAAAATACCCATTTCATGTTACTACTTTGATAAGCCTGTCCTTACAAAGTTATTCATGTAAGTTATCATGAGGTGATAAGTTGCAGATTCTACTTTGAATGATATATTACTTACTCATTATAATTATATATGAAGGAGGGGGGAGATTGAAAGATGCAAAGATCTAAGAGTTTTGTTTTACTTACGGTACTTGAATGAAATTTAACTGTCTCTGATATGAAAGAGTTCAGACCGTGCTCCCTTGTGCATTTATGCGCTGCGGAGTAATAAAGAACCAGACTTACTATCAAGTCTACAGAGTAAGCAAAGGCTCGAGCAAACACAGGTGGCTCCTGAGCTGGGGTGGGCAAAGGCGTAACACTGCTCATTGTTGCAAGTGCTGCAGCAGGTGTTCAAGGCACTGTGCTTCATTCACTTTCAGTCATGGGGACTGGACTCCCTCAGGAGTGGGGTGGCAATCTGTCAGCTTACTGAGGGCCAAATGTGACTCTTAATACTTTTCTGTGCAGTGACCCAATACTATGCTTGCACTTACTATTCCTACTTGAATTTTTAGCAAGCCTTTAATTTCGAAGACATTTTGAGCTTTAGTCATGGATTAAGATACTGCTGAGCTTGGAACTACAGTGGTACAGAACACAACCACAGCTCCTGCTCAAATGGCTTCTTACCTAGGTGAAAGATAAGGGATAACAGGTGGATAGATGGGGAACGTGAGGAGACTGAGGCAGTACTGATCAGCGTAGGGAGCAGTACTCTTAGTACTTTGTAAAGTGTGTCTGCAGGCAGTGATTTGAAGTGGAAGAGTGAGATATCAGTCGGGAAAGTTACAGAAAGCCCCTCCTGTGTAGCATGAGAGGAGACAAATGTTTGAAAATCTAGGGGAGGCTGGTGTAAAATTTTTGTCTGTGGTGGGAACCATCTTTTCATACTGAATAAGAGTTAACGAACAGAAAGGCTTTGAAAGTTAGCGAAAGTTGGTTATGCTTGATACAGTTGGCCTCTAGAAGTAGAAGGAACCTAGATGAGATAATAAGCTCCTGTAACTTCTCGTTGAAGATATGTGAAAGATCCTTCTGGCAGATAAATATGAGCTGGCTCGTTATGTTCTCCACAGTGGAAAAGTCATTGAATTAACAGACAGGACCAGTAAAGTCTGTGGAGCAGTTATTTTTTTTAAACCCATACCTTGAAGATACTTTACGGAAGGAATCTGGAAAATTTAAATTAAGGCTGTAGGCAAAAACTTGGAGAAAGGCTTGGTCTTAGACAGAGTCATGTGCCAGGGAAACAAGCCAAATAGTCATGGGATCCACTATCATCAGGATCACAGATGCCTCACAGAGGTTGAAGGAAAAATCGAGAGTTTTGGACATGTTGTTTTGTGATATAGCTAAGCATAACTCAGGGGGAGACAGTGAGACTTTAGGCAGAAACAGACAGATCTGGAAAAGAAAAGAGGTAAATGCATCCAAGGCAATTCAACAGTTTAATGAATCACTGTTGTAGTATCAGATTTAAGATCTTGTCTCTGACAGAACACTCCTGCTGAGAAGCAACTAACCCATGTGACTAATTCTCCTGAAATCAGGAGTGACAGAAAATAGTCTTTAGGAATGCAAGTCAATTTAAAATGTCTCTTGAGTGTGCAATGTGTATTCAGAGCTCCAACATACACTATATAGTATTATATAAACCAGGTTGCTGTGTTACACAGGGTCTCAATGAAACCGCTCCAGACTGTTATACACACATGAAGTGAACATTGGTACTGATTTGTCAGTTCCAGTGAAATCTCTCATATCAATTTTATTTATATGTTTAATCAGATGTAGCTCTGATACTCTAGCTCACATCACCTTCATATCCAAGTAGTCCCCTCGAATTCAGTGGTGGTCCCCAAGGATTAAGGTGCTGTTGACCACATGTCAGTGCATGGGCAACTATCCCTTGCTTATGAGACTGAAAGAGATGAGAGTAAAATAAATTTAGGGTTCCAGAAATGTAGAAACAAATGTAAATGTTACTTAATAATATGGTTGCAAACTGCAGTACTGATGTAAACAACGAAGACAATGTCTGCTTACTGAGAGTTGTTTTTCTCCTTTTTTTTCCTCATCATTCCTTTCTTAAGAAAATTGGCTAAGAAGCGGAAAGAGACATTGAGTAGTACTCGGCAGGAAATGACAGTGATGGTGAATTCAATGGATAAAAGCTACACTGAGCAAGGCACCAACTGTGATGAAGCTTTCTCTTTCATGGACACGCACAATCTAAATGGGAGATGTAAGTTTTTTCTCTCCTTTTCTTTTCTTCTTTTTTTTTTTTTTTTTTTGAAGGTGAAAGAAAGGTGCAAATGGTTTTTAAAATATTCCTCATTACTCAGTCATGGGAAATCCATGGGACCAAGAGTTTCCCACTGTGCAGCACATTACAGTGTCTATTCAAATGAGCAAGACAGTCAGACATCAAGAATAGGCTTCTTTAAAAATAATAAGGATAATTGAGCTTTTTTCTGTCCATCCTTTTCTTCTGCAGAAGAGCAGTGACATTACTGAAACAGTAGTTTTACCTTTCTCCAATCTCCATTGTGTTGAAAATTTTATATCCCTCATGCTGTCCCAAGTCCTTCAAATGCTTCCCTTGCTCACTTTTTTTTTGGTAGTATAAATTTATTTTTGAATGTAATAACTTAATAATGATAATCTGATTGTCCTATTATTTCCAATTCTAGATTATGCTCCTTCTGTTGCTTGTGCAAAGGAAGGACTTATCTGTTCTGCAATTTCATAAGAGATTCTCTAATATCCTGGGTCTTCTTGGATCTACCCTGAAAATAAATAAGATCTGGGGCATAATATTTCCTGTATTAGAATATTAGTCAAGGTCTCACTCCTGTCAGAGGGTTAGCACTAAGCAAAGACCATGAAAAAACAGTAGTTTTTTATAATTATTTAAAATAATGACTAGGTTCAAAAAGTTTTTTTGATTTTGTGGTTCTTAATGAACCTCAGGGGTTTTTTGTATGCCAGTGGTTTTTTAACATCTTCAGAATTTGTCAAAGATTAAATTTTTTTTCAAGTACTAACAGTATGCAAGGCCCAACTCCCACTCTTTAGTAATATGCTTAAGAATTTATCTTTGATGAGCTCAATTGTACAAACACTCTGTGAGGTTTATACAGTGAGACTTTTCTCAGCAGCATTAGGCTCAGAATTTGCAATGTTAATTTGTATTTGAGTTACTTTTGAAATTGATTTGAAATAGATCTTTCAAATCAGACTTGCCTTTCTGGTGAGAATATACCCTTGCAGTTAATGAGATTGCTTATTTCTGTGAAGAGATCAGGAGGTTTTACTTCATCTTGCATCATCGTGGTACAGTTTTCCAGTGGTGCTACTGAATGGTCATAACTACAAATGAAACTGCAATGAGTTCTGGGGCTAAATCCTCTTTATGTAAAGCACCTCAAACCTCTTTGAAATTATTGCTAAAACAAGTTTTTTGTACCACTCGAGGGCTAGAACCTCTCATTAGACTTTCCATAAGAAACGTGGTCACCAAAAGGTGCACACTGACCATCTTCAGGAATAATCTTTGTGTAAGGCCTTGTACTCAAGAGATTTAGAGCATTCCTACTTCCTGTGAAAGTTCATTATCCTGCCTGCATTCTCTACCTAGCAAGTTTTATTACCTGAAGCAGCCCTGACCTCTGCTAATCTCTGCATCCATACGCAAAAGAAGTATCACTCTGTTCTGGCCATCAAGGAAATGTGATCTCCTTATTCTGGAGACAAAAATCAAAGGAACATGGTCTCAGATATATTAATTTGTATGATAAATGGTAACTGTCAGCATTGTTTAAGCCAGTTTTGAGATATCCCCGTATTAACAAGGGCTAGTAACTGTTTATCCTGCAAGATCAACTGGAAAAAAGATGGATGAAAGCCAGCAGGAATAATCTCACTGCTCATTCAGCAGATCCTGTCTTCCTCAGCTCCGTTTTGTTGCACACATTCCTGTTAGTCTGTTTACAGGTATCCAGAATGTGCTTACATTCACTGATCAGGCTGAATTGGAGCTGTGTAGACAAGCAGCTACGGCGGAATTTGCAAGAAGCTTTGCTTAAGAGCCTCTAATGACTCTTTGGCTGAACATCCTGTAAAATGTTGTGATTAACTCCTACCTGTTAAATGTATCTGTGTTTACAATGGTAATTTGCATGATATTTGTATACTATGGACAAACTGAACTTAATTTGTTCCATTGGGCTTTCCCTTTGGTTTTACAAATGATTCCGTGATTAAATGCCAATGTGAGCATTGGTCTGTATATCACTCCCTGAAAACCACTGTTAAACAAAGAGTAATATTCATGGTCTATTAAAATCTCTGTGCACATTATCCACCTGTCTAAACAAATCAGATAAAAAAAGGAGAGGAAAAAATAAACTGCAGTAGAATATTTGCATAAGGTATTTACAGTATTATAAGGAAAGCCTATTAATGATCAAAGCTTCTGTCAAAAACACCTCTTGTCGTTGTGATGTCTTGTTTCAAGCATCAGTATTCAGTCTAATCTTGTGATTCAAGTAGTGTAATTCCCGTCAGTGATCAAAATGCTTTCTCCAATGACACTTCTTTTTAGAGAATTGATCAAATTGAGTGAGCTATTTCATTCACTAGACTTGCCTGGTTTTCCCTAGGTCCTGATTCCGGTGCAAGAAGCACAGCAGGATGAACTCTAAGCCAAGTCAATCCCATATGCTGTGTCACTCAGCTTAAGTAGCTGCATATCATTTCTCTGTCTCTAACCTGCTTTGTTTCTCTTTGCAGCTGTGTCTTCACCATCTTCATTTACAATGAAAACTAACACACTGAGCACAACAGTGCCTAATTCTTATTACCCAGGTAACCAGTTTTTTTCTTGGTTTCCACCCTCTGTAGACCTTTCCATAATAAAAGCATACATATTTATGTTGTTATACTTCTTGCCATCAGCACTTAATGCATATATAAGAAACATACTGGTTGCTAACAGTAGCTTTCTGAAAGAAAACTCGGGAACATGTATCAATCATTTACTGTTCTCTCTCTTTTTACCTTTTCTGCATTGACCTGCTTATGATGTATGACAGATCCATTTGTGCCAACTGCAATTTTAGGTGAGAACATTTCCCTTTATCAAAGTTTATTGCTGAAGTAATTTTGGAAGTTGCAGTTCTTGGGAGCAGACAACAGTATGCAAAATGCTGGAGCTTTATGCTAAAGGGAGGGGTGGTAGACTTGGCTACACAGAGGTGCTAAGGACAGTTATCAGGTTTGATTACTAATGTCATAGTGCAAGTCAGGGGAGAAAAGACAGAAATAATTTTAACAAGTGGATTTGCAAGGAAGTGTTTATGCATGTATTTGGAGTGACACAAAAGAATTTGATTATCGCAGCAACTGAAATAGTTTTCCTCATTTTTTTTCTGTTTTATCTGAGAACTGAAGATGTCACTTCTTAAAAGTAATTTTTTCCCTAGTTAAACTATTCAGGATACAGAAAATCAGACAAAATACAGTTTTGGCCATCTACCAGCTATCACATCTTCAGACAATTCTGCAGTTTCTGACATGCTTGTCAGAAAGTGAAGTTTCAGAGAGGAGATGGTATTTTGAACAGCAAAATGATAACATGACACTTAGAGTATATAGTTTAGTATGCATCAGGTGTCACAGGGATGAAATAAAACAGTAGAACTGTAGGTTAAAAACATACAGTTAAAATGTAGAGCATTTCCACTTGGAATTCAAGAAAATCTGCTGTTGTCCAATGTCAAAAAGAGAGAGGTTTCTGCACAGTGATAAATAGTAAGCATGAGGCGCTATTGCATTTTCAGTGCTTGACTCTAACCCCTTCATGGCTTGTATTCATTTACACCTCCTACCTGTGCTAACTTTGAACTAAACAGGGGCAGTTTTTTTAATAGTAATTCAAAACATTACAGTGCACTGTAGCAGGAAGTCAAATTCCTTAAGTATTAAGCCTATTTATTTACTCATTTTTCAATTTATATTTTCACAACAAGTATTTTCCTTTCTCCTTTTTTTTCTTCTAATCACTGTAAAAAATTTAAGACCCCTTTACTGATTCCTGCCCTTAAACTGTAAGTTAAACAGGCTTACATAGACATAGAGTGAAGCATATAAGAAGTAAAAGTTTAGGAAGGTGATCTTGAAAATTTGTTATTGTGAAAGAATATTTAGTGCAGTGCACTTCAGTGTGATAACTTTGAGAAGGAACTTTGCTGGTTTTATACATTATGTAAATCTGGAAAAAGGTAATGGTAGTGACTGTAACAATGTAATAATCTGCATGCAAATGAAATTTGCAGTGCCTTTTAACTGCCTGAGATGTTAGATTTTTTTTGTGTGCTTTAGCATTCATTCAACGCTTCATGCAGTAGATTTTCTTTCTGACCTTGTGGGTGGGCAAGGAGAAAAGTACTGTTATCAGGAGAAAAATTTTGTGATTTCCTATCTGTGTTTTTAAGTTTTAGTTAATGCTTTCTTTGGTTATTTTTGTGATTCTTTTCTATATAATAACAATGGTGAAATTATTTGTTAGCTTTTTTCCCCCCAAGAAATAATCTCTAAGCAAGTAATCCAGCTATCAGGCAAACGCACACTGGGGAAAATAAATTCTCTGATTTTACTAAGTCTGTAAAATCTTTTAATTAGTTAGGTGTGTATTTTATGGTCTACTACAGCAAACCTGTGCTTACTCATCTCAGAAAATATTTTGGTTCTTTCGCTGCGTAAAATAAATATTTTTGTAACTTTACATGTTTAGTACCATTTTATGAACAGTGCTCCATTCAGATTAGGTCTCTCTCCCAGTACATGTTTATGACTGTCTGTACAGGAATAGTGTTGTATCTGAGGTAAATCAAATTAACTGTGCTTGAGTTGGTAGAGGAATACAGCTATTAACAAAGTATGCAGGATTTTAATTATGAGTAGTACCTGCTCTTGCTGTCTTCCACTGTCCAAAGAAGTTGTGTTAAACTGCAGGGTCAAGGCTGTAGTTAGACCTAAATGACCTTCTCAGTGTGACCTCCTGGGAAAGTTACGAGTCTGGTGAATGGTTGAGTTCAGCTTTCAAAATCTGCTAGAAAAGCCATAGCACACTTACTGTTTCCAAAGTAAACAATTTAATAAATGTCATGTAGCACCACAGGAACGGGTAAGTGTAGAGTAGGACAACTGCAGCCATAGGAGTATTTAAGCCAGACAAACTTCCCATTGCACATGGACACTGCATCTGGAGGAACTCACCCTTTGAAAAACTCACAGCCTGAAAAGTTCGTGCTACGGTGCTCAGAGGCAAAGTAAAAAACTGATATACATGGCTCCTAATGTACTATATAAACCAAGGATTAAAAACACTTTATTTAAAAAAACTTAAATGATAACTCCTTCTGTGTTAATGCAGCTATAAGAGATAAAGAAATGGAGAGAGGAAAATTAATCTAAAACTAGGGAGCTTGCAGGAAAGAGATTCATAAGTATTAAACTGATGCTTTCATAGTACAAGACTTTGATAACTTTGCCTTCATCTTAGTTACTAACAGTCTGTGTTGCAAAGAATTTTTGCAACAAAAAAGTTTGCAAAAACAGGAAAAAAACCCTCAAGTTTTCTAACCTGTTTCTAAAGTTGAAATAAGCAACCCAAAAATCATTATCAACTTTTTACACTTTTTTTTGTCTTTTGTGTCTTAGCCACCTTGTAGTTTTCAGGTGCCATTTCAGCAGCAACATACTGTACCTACACTTGTATACCACGCTCCATGCCATGCATCCTGAGGTGCTTTGCAGTACAATTTTATATCCCATCAGACAAAAGTTGTAAAATTTTATGGCTAAAAGATGAATCCCTTTCCTCTGCATTAGACCAGATTAGCCGACTGACAGGAAAAGGAGTGAAATGGCCATACTCATACCCATACATTTTTCTCTGCTGTTTTTGGTTTAGGTGTCAATGCACAGTTCATATTGACTGTATGCTTAGTGAGGACCAGATTTCATTTGTCTTAGGGGGAATTGAGAGGACCTCAAATCATCCTTGAAATATGATCCATTGAGCTTTCTGGCTTTAACATCAATTTTCAGTAGTACAACTAAGACCAGAATCTCCCCTTTAGGAAGGTGTGTTAGTATTTTTGGTGTGTATATGAGAATTGGGGGCCTTTTCATAAAGAGTATTTGTGGAACTTTCTGCTATAATATAACTAACTTATGAATGTGGAAATATTATTTTAATGCTTCCCTTTCATACAGCTTATTTTACAAAGTAACATATTTTTGTTAAATACTATATTTTATAAACATTATACAGATTTAGTATTTTTTTTCAGCATTCAGTCAGTGAGGAATAGCTTGAATAAGTCAAAGCACCATATTAACAATTTTGGTTAAAATTAAAAAACTCTAAGATATGTAACATCATTATTTGAGTAAACAGATAAAATATTTATAATTATTCTTGGACCTTAGAATTTGGGGTGGGTTTTTTCTCTTGTCAAGTCTGAACAAATTTTTAGAGTTCCATCTATACAGGAAGAAAGTCATATTGCTTCCTTAGGTAGTGTGCACTTCCACATTTATTTACTTCTAAGTATAGGTTTTGATCTCAGTTCCATCTGTGTGAATTGACTCACAGTATGATACCTTGGTTTTAGTAAATCTAATTTATACTGTGAAACTGAGATCAGAATCTGACTCATTTAGGAAATCATTCTGTAAAGACTAAATTAAAAACATAAAATTACCTGTAATTATTAATGTAGTGCTGTTGCTTATGCCCTGTTTCCTTTTTCTCCTCCTCTTTTTTTCTCCTGATATGTATCTTCTTAAAAGTGCCAATCAATGGTAAGTTGCCCATTTGCCCCATGGAAGAGATGTGGAGGGTTGGGAGAAGTATGTGTCTCATAAAAATTTTAACCAGCCCAGGGGGGTCTCCTGTTTGTTGGCTTGCATGTCAGTTGACATATAACATTCCATGCCTAGTGTGGTGGCTCATGATACACTGTGGTCTTAAAGCATGTTCAGCAGTCAGTCAAGACATTTTTCCTTACCAGATGGTCCTTTGCATTTGTCCTCTTGTAGTTTGTCTCCAAGTGTCGTTTTCAGATCTACATTTCCATTGCAGTCCTAGCTTGATGAAACCATAAGCCATTTTGTGCATCTTTTTATTTTGCTCACTCCAAACATTTGCTCTAAATTTACAGTGTAAAATATAGCACTTTAGTAATCTATGAAAAATACAAGTCCAGTTTCATTCCATGGGACTTGTTGAAGTTTCAGAGTGAAACTTCTATGCAGTTTAAAACCGAATGCCTGTTTTAAAATTTGTTTGCAATCAGCTAGCAATATTTAAAACAATATTAGAGTTTGGACTGCTCTGCAATGCTTCCATTGTAGAACTATGGACTTTGCCTCATTCCAATCAGTCTTGCAATTTCCGTGTGTAAACTGCTCCATGGATTTACTGTTCTTCTGGTGTAGCCTTCACAGACAGAACCAATGCTGATGGGTGTCAGATTTCTGCCATTCCTCTAGAAATCTCCGTAGTTTCTATTTCTTTTAGTAAGTGAAAATGAGCCAGTACGTGATGAGATACTCTTTTTCTAGATGAAACCCATACGATGGTCAGTGACACGAGCAGCCTGGTCCAATCCCATACCTATAAGAAGAGAGATCCGGTGGATGTGCCCTACCAGACCGGACAGCTCCATCCAGCCATCCGTGTAGCTGATTTGCTGCAGCACATCACCCAGATGAAGTGTGCAGAAGGCTACGGATTTAAAGAGGAGTATGAAGTAAGTGTCAGGTCTAAGGATCTGATTATTATGTCTTCTGCACTGTATGCATCTGATGCTGAGTTTTTACGAGTGTGCATACTGCTTGCATTATATAAGAGATGGTGTTTTTTTGAACTTCACGCTTTGTCGTGCCTACTTCATGTTATAAAAATTGCTTAAATATATAATTGTTTAAACTGGTACTTGTAGTATTAGATTTCCAAAACCCATGCTTCAGGCCACTTCTGAAGTCACTGGTGACATTTTTTCCCCTGAAACGTAGAAAACAATTCATTCCCAGAAGGACCTAATCACTTGTCAACTTTCATTTGTGTAGCTGACTTAAACAAGTTTGTTTCTGTGAGGTTTTTTATGCCACTGTTATTTAAAAGTGATAGAATTGAAAATTCTTGTGTTTGGGAAAGATTTGCTCATCAGCCAAAACCTTTTATACCAGCATTAAGCCTAGAGGAGAACTACAATTAATTTATTAAAAAAAAATAAAATCAAGACCGTAAAATGGAATTTATAGTGCAACCAATGGCATGGCTTTTTAACTACAGTGGATCAAATTATTCTGCTGAGAAACAATTTCCAGGAAAATCACTTAATTTTCAGCCTACCAAGCTGATGAATGGCATCCCATTACAGACCGTAGGTGTAGTCATGACTAATGCCAGTAGATGCAATACATCAGGGTGCAGTTTGTTAACAGTGGCAAGGAAGGAGGACTTAAAATAGCGAAGCTGGAACTGAAAAACTCCTTTTTATATATGGAAATTGTTATAATCAGAATGAACTATAACTAGACATATATTTGAGGGTTTTTTGCATTGGACTACTGCAGTAACGCTGTTTTTCCTCAATACGCAGTGAATGACTGCCCGATATATTCTAACACTGCAAAGGTTGCAAATCTCTTTGCATTTCTGTCAGACTGATATTGTCCTCTTTACAAATTTGAACTAGACAACAAAAGAATTTTTTCCTTATATATTATCAGAAGGATAAATGTCCAAATGAAAAGGAAGAAATAGTTTGACAGGGGATTTGTTTTGAATGAAGTCTCATAGATGGTTTTTGCTCTAACAAGACAGCAGGATTATATAGTCTCACCAGGGAAAGAGTTTGATTCAGGAGAAATTCGCACAGGATTCACTCTGAAAATAAATCTGTGGAACAGAACAGAAAGTAAAGAAGCACATTGCCCATTAGGAGCGCTTCAGAGGAGTGCAAGGATACAGAGCACTTGCTGTCATGCATAGTTTTAAGTGCTTTAAAATAAAACTTGATAATTAGGGCCACTATTCTCAATAATTAGGGCTATAGTTCACCGTCTAAGCACATATATGTAATTTTAAGTTCTATTGGTGTCATGCACAAGTTTTTGGTGTAGCATAACTGACACAAAGGATAAAGGTTGAAAAATTGTCCTTTAGCAATGGCTGGCTGGTAGTTACTTGCTCATTGCTCAGCTCTGCATTAGGATTTACCCACTTGGGTTGGTGAGTGTCTGTAGCTCCCAATACACGGGGGCTTGGAGGGACACCCTGTTTTGCAGGATTTTACCCTTTTGTTCTCCTGGGAGAAGGTTCCTCTTCCCGCAGGCAGGATCAGGCCCTTGCTCTTGGCTGGAGAGGCTGCTATTGTGCCTGTCTGTGCCTGTAGAACCAGAGCACACGCAGACATGTCCTTAGGGCCACACCAGTAGCGAGTTCACTGCCTGCTTTCCCATCTCTTCTTGGGTGTGGAAAGAACATGAAGGCTTTTCTGTGAGCTGTGGACTTAAATGCAGACCTTCATTTGCGGCCTAGTGGCGCGTGAATGATCGGGATTGCGCAGAAATCCTTGAACTCGGGGAAATTTCCATGTAGCTAGTCTGCAGTGGATCTTTAAAATCCTTTCTATCCTCTGCCAGACCCTTAAGAAAGGAGAGATTTTAGCTTGGTTCCAGTGGTGTTAGATGTTAGACTGACAGGATAACATTGGCTTGATTTCCCAAGCACCCCTACACTAATTGTGAGTTATTTAATCTGTTCCCCAGTACCACAGCATGGGAGAGCTTTTACTGGTCATGAAGGAGGCTCGTTGCTCATCTTCTTTCTGCATTAAAGAAATGAAGGAAATAGAAAAGGGAAAAGTGGTTTCCGCAATTCATCACTTCTTCCTCCTTACACCTGTCACCTTTTGGTTTTAGATTCGGTACTTTCACAGGGATTTCACTATATCCTTTCTCAAAAACATCCATCTGTCAAAGGGCCATAAATCTAAGTAACGAGTTCATCTGCCTCCTAAACAGATCAATTAGGCTACTGGAGGCCAGTGTAGTTTGGCATAGCTAGGGCAGAAACAGACACATTCTTTAAAGTCTTACAGTTTCAGGTAAGTTTTATTTTTACCCCTGTTTTTGGATAAAGTTAAATTGGTGCCTACTCAGTGTAAAGTGGTTCTTTGCCAAATTGAGGTTAGTTGACATAAGACAGTTCCAAATCGATTTCAGAGTGTTCACACAGGAGCTTGGACTGCTTTAACAAAATTGATTTAAAAACACACCTTTAATTAAACCAGTGCAACTTTGTGTAGATAAAGCCTTGAAAAATCAATTTCACATTATGTTCCATGACAGGGAGTTCTGAGCTTCCATTATCTCAAAACCAGAGGTTCCTTTGAAAAGCCAAGATTTGCAAAGGGTGTCTTGCTCAGATCAGCCTCACTTACTGTCACTAACAGTACTGTGTCAATAACAGAATTTTAAAAAAGGTTCCTCCATGTAGCTTTATCTTTAAGGCTTTCCTCCCGTTATCTGTCTCGTCTTCCCTCTCCTCCCCTTCTGTTAAACACATCCTTTCTCAAGGTTTTCTGGCAGTTAACTATTTCAGTCCGGAAATTATTTTGTATCATTAAACCGATACTATTTCAAATACAGTGATGTTATATATTGTCAAGATAAACTGCACTGAATACGTTCCTTCTGTGCTGCATGGTCTTCATTCTGATGTGTTGCACCAATGTAACTGTACTAATGTCTAAATTATCATAGTTAAATAGATGAATATGGGCTCAGGGTGCCTGTCGAGGTCAGGAACATGAAATGTATTATCTAATGTGTGTTAAACAATTCATTTCAGTTTAGCGCTTCTGAGCACATGTTATAGATTGGTAAAAGTATTTAAAAATAGGTTATCTGGCCATGGCTATTGTTCAGCTATACCTTAGGGGATTGTGGTCAAAGGTGATCATAAAAAAATGGATAATTTGAAGAGGATTTGGAGATGAGTGTTGAAAATAATTGGGGGTATGAAAGAAATTCTGTCTTAATAGCAGTATATTCATTTAAATGGAACTTCAGAAGACATGCTAATGTAGATATGCTAAGGTAGACGTGGTAATCATCAGTAAAACCCAACTCACTGAAAAAATTTCATTGGCCAGTGGAATATCTGGGGTAACCACAAAATGGTTTTAAGAATCAAAATAGGGGGAAAAAAACTCTCTAAAACCAATAGAAATACAGATCCTTGTTTGGGGAGGCAGAAAGTATTGCAGACAAGCAGGAAATTTTTCATGGATGATGTTTGCCCTGTAGGTGCCTACTGTGGGTTTTGTTTTCTCCAAACCACTGTTAGAATAATGTCAGACTTTGAAAGAAGTCTGTTATAATTTCCATTTTCTGCTGTCGTGCAAAGCCATAACAGACTAGAATCCTGTCACTCAAACCCAGTCTCCAGTTGCATCTTTTCTTCCTCTTTGGTTCCAGCTGAAAGACAAATTTGCTGCCACATGACAATTTTAAGCCTTGTGCTTCTGGGGCCCTGTTCTGAAATCTTGAAAATAGTAGGAAAATTGAGTATTTTTTTAATGTTATGTTAATAAAGCTACTGGTGGGACCCAGCTGGCCCTATTTTTTCCTGCATGTTCCTTGTGACTGCAACTAATCTTTCTCACCTCCAACCTGTACATTTTTGTCACACCTTTTTGTCTGATATTGTTTGATATTCTGTAACACCAGCTGAGACAGTCAGTACCACAATCAGTGCAGGTTATTTTCTATCCCACAAGACACAAGTTACACAGAAAACAGAAAGACTCTGGAACATTGGGTGAGGATGAGGGCATTAATCCACAGTGTAAATATAGGAAGGACAGCATCTGTGTCTTCAAGAACCAGGAGCAGGGAACTGTTTCTCTCTTTCTATTTTTGTAATACAGAGGAAAACTCATTAGGGATTATAAGCATAACAGAGATAGAGATAGAAGTGAAATAGTGGGAACTTGTCCAGTGAAAATGGCATGGAAAATAGTTAGAAATATTCATCACTGAATGCCCAGTTCAATCGTTAATCTTTAATACTGGAAAGTTGCAGTGGTTTGCTTAAGCCATGTATTACTATTTAAGTGTTCTCTCATACACAACGAGGGATAACCCCAAAGAATGGGGATATAGAGGTCCTTTATACGAGGCAGGTACTCCTCCTTTATCAAAGAACTTTGTTCAGACATAACCAGTTTCTTCACATTGCTGTGGGATCTGCAGAAGCCTTCCAGCAATACCAGGTAACTTGTTCCTTATTGGAGTTATCCCAGACACGTGGGCACAGGAAGACTTGGCATTGTGGAGATCATATGTAGGGAGGTTGAATGAAGTAGTAAAAATGAGCAACTGCTTTATCCACAGAGCATGTTTTGGTTTGTTAATCCTGAAGTACTCCAGATCGATACCAAATTGTTGAAATAAAGTAATCCCAAACCTGAAACAACATTCACTGGTGAATAGCCTATGTTAGTAGTGACAGCTTCCCAGTGCATGCAAGATCCGTTTAAGTCTTGTGGAAGAATGGGCAACCTCCAGTTGTTGATCAGCAAGAATCAGTTGTCAGCAATTTTAACAGTATGGCAGGCTGGGATTTTTTTTCGGTTCGGAGGAAGGACACTTAGTTTGCTGAATGTCTGTTGTTGCCAGCGAGTTTTATGCAATTCTAAACCTATCCTTTATTACCCTGAATTTCTCTTAACAGATTTCATATGGACAAGAAGTGCTGTCACAGTGCTCAATATCATTCACGTGACACTGCCATAATTATGTCACAGTGTGGTTAACTGCCCAGTGATCAAGATGTCCCACAACTTTCTAAATCACATTGTTTCTCTCTCCCACTCTTCCTAAATGCATTCTGCTCCAATTTAAATGAAAGTGCATGTATATGCAGAAACAGCTCTCTAATTTGTTTTGTTTAAGCACGTTTAATTAGAATTTATTGTTATCACAGGAAATAGATTTAGGCAGGTCATGGCTTCATTAGAAAGGCTTTGTGCTTTTATCTGTTTGAATAGTAAAATTGCAGAGGTGTATAGACAGTACACTTCCAGTATCCTTAGGATTACTCTCAGTGGGGTGTAGGCAGCTGTTTGCTCATGCTGTGATTCAGCTATTTTTGGTACTGATCAGTCTGTGAATTACTTGGGTATGGACCTCTTGTTTTCTTCTTCTCAACAGCCTAAACAGTCTGAACTCTGTGTGATCTCAGGCAGCAAGGACCACTAAGCAGGACAAGGATGCCTAATTCAGCCAAATGTTTTTCTTCGTGAAAGTCTGCCAGTCTCAGTCTTGTATGTAAAGTTTAGACTGTGTTGTAAGGAAAGCCTGGTAGCTCTAAAGTGCATCTTTTGTGACCATTGTATCCCTCTAAGCAGTTAAAACAGAGACTGGTGGTATTGATCCACTCAGAAAAATGTTGGTCCACTCAAAAGTCATGAGATATAGATTCTTAGGCTGATCAATTGGATGGATAAACAAGTGCAGGTTGTTCTTATGTAGGAACTCTGGCAGCTATTTCAATCATTCATGGCTTCTGCCGAGTCTGGTAGTCCTGGTTCATGCTGAGGCAAACATATGAATGAGTACAAAATATGTCAGCAAGAAAAAATGTGTTGTAAGATGTCATTTCTCATGGTCCTGAAGATGCCCCAGGAGTCTTTTCCATGTTCAGATATTTAGCAGACATTTGTTTCATATTTCAGCATAGCTGGACTGAAAATCTAAAGCTAATTTAAAGCATGATAAGCACCTCTGATGTTGTTCCTGATCCTTAATGAGCGAGTCTACGTAAGCATTTAAAATGGGTAATTTTAACTGTTGCATGCAGTTTAGTGGATGTGCCTCTGGCACTTCATTATCCCATGGTAATAAAGTTTCAATTTGCTTTAGGAGGTTGTGGAATTTTTTCCCATCTTGAGTCCAGCCATCACAGCAGTCTTTCAAAACTGGTTTTAATCTTCTTCCCCTTTTTCCTGACCTATGGCTCTCTATCGTTAGGATCTTTTATTCTCTGAAGACATTGCAAAATCTTTCTCAATTTATTCTGGAAAGATTTGTGGGCATGTGCAATGTAAAATTGGAACAATAAAAGAAATCGTTTCCAAGTTTCAATGATTGTTGTCAACTTAGTACCAAACAGATCTTTGAAAATCCTGTATCCACATGTGATAAGTCCGAGTAATTAACACGGGGGTTATATAATATTAATGGAAAGAATTAACCTTTTCCATCCTACATGTTTGCTTCCTTCCTACGTGTTTGGATGTACACAGAGGTATATTCTTATTAATAACAAACACACATCATTCCACTGTTTTAGCACGTGAAATCTGACGAACATTATTCTCCTGCCTGTCTTGTCTTCATCCCCTTTGGCAGCCACAGGTTGAGAAACAGCCAAACTGTGCTAAGCAGACTTCTCAGTATATTTTGCTCTGGTTGTCCATTACTGAAGTCATTTTTGCCGACTGATCTTGCTACTATGCTTTTGCTAGTATCAAATCTATGCTGTCTCTGTACCTATTGAAATCAGGGTTTAATATCAGATTCAGCCAATCTATGTATTTTTATGGGCTATTGAACACGACAGTAGGAAACTAAATGAGGCCACTGAACTTCATTTCAGTCATAATGTGAGTTTCCAGAGGGAAATCGGCTAGAATGGCTTTAATGCTCACAGCAGTAAGGTGATAGGTTAGACATTCTAGATGCTAGTGACAAGTATGATTTGAAAGAAAGAAAAGTTTTTGAAACGTTGCAGGCTATTTGCTGCATATTTGCACCAGCCTGACTTATTAATTATTCAAATAAGACATTGAATATTTGATCAGAATCTGTAATCCCTTCTTCAGTTAACATATTATTTACTTTTGGAAAGTGCTGATGTACCATACTTTTCCCATTGCATCTGCAAAAATGAATTGGTCCAATTTATGTGCACAGAATAATATATTGTGCTTTAATGTTCAAGATATTATTCATTACTTCCTACTCATATAAGCCTTCTTACCTTGTTCATATTTTATTAGTGCCCTTTAAAAAGACATAAAAAATCAGTCATGTAGTTATTCCATTTTAAATTATGCAGATGATGTTAAATGCAATTATAATCTATTAATTATATATACACTCTGTGTTTTCTATAGATTGCATTTATTCACTACAAATAATTAGGCATTTTAAATGCTCATGACCAGAGCATTATTACTGGATGTTTGTGAAGTGAGAGGAACACTTTTCAAATCAAATTAGCATCATTTAGCTATTGGAGTTTTCATTTAGCATCAGTTTAGCCACAGCATATGTAAAATATGCAATATTTTCTATAATGCACTTGTTTTAAATAAGTTAAAGTAGCCATTACAAATTTTTCAGGAAATGAAAATTTGTATTTTTAGGTAGCCTGTGGCTCGGAATATCGTTTAAGAAGTTTTCTAACTGGAATACAAGACTTCTTCAACATGGTTCCTGTAGTGCTTTAGTGGTTGTCCTGTCAGTGGAACAGATGCTCATCATTTTCTATCAGGAATGATTTTTTTTGTTACAACATACTGATTTGATGGGCCCAGAAGAGTCTGCGGGAAGTGTTAAGCCTGCTGAAAATCTGCCAGGTCGTAATTGGGCAGAGAAGGGGGCTGGCAAGCTCCTGTTCTCTCTTGCTGGTTTCCTGCCATTGCCTCTGTGTCTGTGTGATAGCTGCTCCCCTGGTTACCCATCGCGCTGGATCTCCGTGACCCCCCTGCCTGCGCCGTTGTGGGGCTGTGCTGTTTTCTGAGCTGCTTGGCTCTGCATCTGTCTTATTAATTAACAGTGAGGTCGCCCTGGGTCCACAGCGAGTCAGTTTCAGAGGTGTAGGGGACATAGCCTGCTAAGCAGCTGTGAGAAGATGCAGGCACCTTGGTCAGGCAAAGATTAGCAGGGTAACGATGGGCAGAAAATCGGGCTCCAGGGCAAAGCTGATGGGAAGTCCAGAGCACCACCCATGGAAACAAAGCAGCCCAGGAGGGGAGCAGAAGGAAAAGCAGGCTGGCTTTGGGGACTTGTGAAATACTGTCAGTGAGAGTCAGTATTTCAGAAATGACATGATGGCAGCATCAGCCATGTAAAATTATTGGAGTTACTGGGTTTGCAGCTCAGTTCAAGACTGATGAAAATTCATAATATTGACACTTTTTCACAAGACAGAAACAGCACGTCGGAGTCACTCAACGTAAATCCACACACAAAAGCTGAAAGGTTTAGGTCTACAACATGATTGGGAAGCCAAGACAGGGAAGACCTTAAACACATGTTTAAGTTCAGCTGGTTTTAAAGGGATTTAAGGGACCATTTTGAAATTGTTTTGAATATACCTTCTTTCCTGTTTTACATTTCACTGTTTACATGAATGGAAGCCACACAAGGGACATCAGAGACATAATAGTTTAGACATGTTCATATATTGGTGAAGAAGCTTGAATATCTGCCCACAAAAATGGTGCAGTTTCTTCCCCTTAAGATCTTAGAAAGATTCATGACTGACAGTGCTCTGCTTTGGTCTGTGTTAAAAATAAATGGATTATGTTTTCTGTCAAAATCAGCTGAGCTCAGTTATTACTCATCTATCTTTAAGGTGCTTGCCTGTGCTATAATAACTGTTCTTAATGTATTACAGAAGAGAAGTTCTTGTATCTACAAGAGAGAGGTCTGGGTCTCCAAGAGACAGGCTCTCTCTAATCTTACACCACACACCAAAGGGAATAAAAAGAAGTGAGGACCTTCCTTGATGCACAGGCTGGGGCTGTTCAGAGGCAGGCAAAGCTATGGCTGCCTTCAGCTAACAAAGGGAGCCTACAGTAAAGGGGGTGTGAGCTCTTTTTGTGGAATTGTAGATTTTTGTCTCTGTCCTATGCATAAAGGGTTCCTTTCTGAATAGAATGCCTCCTACTGCTTGCTCTGGGATGATGGAGGCTTCCACGTAGTATTGATTCCTGAAGTAAGAATAAAGTTTTTGTTTCTGATTAGTCTGGGAGAAGACAACAGGAATACTTTGCCTTCGATGCTTAAGTATTTGGCTGTATCACAGAGCTTAGAGTTTTGATATGAGATAATATTACCATTCAGATTGTTTACACTAAATATCTTTACATGAGCAATCTCTGTGCTTTTCCTTGCCAACCATGATGGCCAAGCAACAAAGTTCCAGTATGACGTAACAAGTGTTAGAAAGGTAGGTCAGATCCTGTATCCTCTACTCAGGAAATAGCAGTAAAAGCAGCCACCTCCAACCCCACATGGATAGTTAGAAAAGAACAGAGGAGACTTAAATAGATGGGGAAAAGCTTGTAGTGCAAAGCTCTTTTTAGATTTTTCATGTCCTTCCACAGTCCTCTGAATCTAGGCATGACTGTCAAGTTGAGACACATGCTTTTTAATCTTGAGAAAGTCTGCATGCAGCAGTTCTTCCGTCATTTGTGATCCCAGTATTGCTCTTCCGTGTGCTGTCCAACCATTAGTCATCGCCAGAACACTTCAGTGTATTGTTTGCTTGAAAAGTATTTCAGAACATTGTCCGCTGCATTAGGCTGTGATATCTGCTGAGCTTTTGTTCACTTAGCCTTGATTTTTATCTGCAGCTGTTTCTGTTTTTCATTGGTGTCTCTGGTCAAGCTGGACAAAGAAAACTGAAGTAAAACTCTGCATTTCCTGTTTGTAGTTTTGCTAATTCACCCACTCATACTTCAGCTCCATCTTTTATGCTCTGTGTAACACTGTTGTACACAGCTTCCCTAAGGTTGGCGTAACAAACTGTGTAAAGATTATACGAGTAAGGAAATCCTTAAAAGTGACACAGACCCACTTTATCTGCTCCAGTACCAAGTCTCTACTTTCTTTCCCGGACAGTGAAATATCACTCATTCCTGGCTGCTGTAATACCCCCTTAGGATATTCTGAGCTGTGCCAGAGATCAGTGTTACTTCTGCAATGCTAACAGCAATTATTCATTATTCCTTATAATACAGGGAATCAGGAGCACCCAACAAAGCTATTAGGCAGCAGGTTTAGAATGAACAAAAGGAAATATTTTTCACACAGCACATAATTACATCGTGGAGCTCATTGCCTCAAGATGCTGTGAAGCCAAAATTATAAATGGGTTAAAAAATGGGCTAGACAAATTCATTATTAAACACAATGGCTGTGTGCAATCTCTGGCTGAGGAAGAGATTGCTCAGGAAAGCCATTGATTGCTAGAAGCTAAAAGGGTATGCTAGGACAAGATTCACTCTCTATTTGCTCTATTCTTCATACTTTTTTGTAAACATCTGCTGGTAGTTCTGTTGTAGAAAAACTAATCGGTTGTATGGACCTCTGGTTTGACCCAATATGGCTGTTAACACACATAAAAAAGAAAAAAATAAATCAATGCTCCTGTATATACGCAGCGAACAGTGTGATGTGAAATGGTAATTCTTTATTTTTGTTCCCATACTGGTAGTCAATTTTATAGAACTAACATCACTTCAGTTTATAAAGAACACAAACTGCTCCTTAAATCAGATAGCATCCTCAGTGTTTCTAGTTCTTTTTTTTTACTAGCTGTTCTCCTGGTCCACTGTCTTACTGGTGGACTGCAGGACTGCTGTGGACTGGGGCTGCAGCTTGATGATACTGTAAAGGGAAAGAGAAAAAAAGAAATTCAGTTGTAAAATACTTTTATATAAAATGCATGTAGTTGCTATGCTAAAGCCTCATCCTTGAGCCTTTATTCTGAGCAGTGCTTTATGCTGCAAAGAATCTTGTTTCCATTAATTAGAGCCTTTCAAGAGAGTTGTATTATTTACAGTACATTGAGGTAGTGGAATTAAACTCCTAGTGTGGGCAGTAACTACTTCTTCTCATGTTTTGGAGAGCAAAACGAGTGCCATTATCTGAATTTTGGAGTTAAACAGGTTGAGCTTCCAAACCACACGAAAGCATTTGATTTGGTTTTGCACTGGGAAAAACATTTAAAATCTGAGCAAATTCGGTGTCTTGCTGCTTTCCTAGTAGTTTTCTACACATTTCAGTTTTGCCACTGACTTTTTAATTGTCTCTTCTTTTACAACATCAGCAGCTTGAATTTTAAGTTTTGATGGTTACATTGTGAATCAAGTCTATAGAAGCGACAGTAGCTAGAACATACAAAAGTGTTTGAATACAAGGAAAATCACATAAATTGCTCATGCTTTTTGTATGTTTAATTGTAGATCTGGCTTGAGATTGACATATTTTCCCTCCATTTGTCAGTTTTTTGCACAGCATTTGTGTTTATTTTACTGGTATTTACTAAGCACATGTATCTCTGGCACAAAAAGAAAGCTAGAAAAGCCATGCTATGTGCAGGATTTAGGGCTTCTTTGACGTTTAACTGTTTTGTGGACTTTTTATTTCTTTTTATTGAGACTGTGTGTTTCTTATTTTTTGGTGACTTTTTTTAAAACACTTTAATCCTGCCATTAATCAATATTTGAACATCACTGAGGTGGAAGGACAGTCTAGTTGGGAAGCAGATGTCTTTCATTTTGAGATAACTAGGAGTATGTTTTCTTTTAGCTGAAGTATGCTGCAGTGGAATTGCCTTTAATATCTTGTAGGGGATCGGGTTGAATCTTTTTGAAATAGTCCTTTTCCAAGGGCAAGAAACTGATGAAGTTACTAAGTTTTTGTCTAACTGCACACTGACACAGAGGTCTGCTTGTGCTTCATCAGTATTTACACTCATTCCCTGCCAGAGTCCCTGGAGACATAACTGACCAATCTGGAAGCATAACAGTAACATGATTTTTTTGGTGTCATGAAGTATTTGGATAGTGCTACCCATATGACTGTTCTGATGTGGAGCAGCAGTGTTTTGGAGTGCTCAAGCTTAGTAGTGCAATAATACTGGAAAAAAAAAAAAAGCCTAAAAAGATTGCTTTCCTCTCTGTTTTCATGGAGAAAAAGGAAAAAAAATGCTTTATAGAAATTACTATTTTGATTGTCACTAATACACACCACATTTTTAAAAGCTGAAATTCATGTGCATAAAGCAGTGAAGTACTCCATTCACCATACAGTTTCTGCCCACGCCTGGAAAAGTTTCAGCATCTTCTAATGAAAAACAGAAAAATTGTCTTGATTTATGCCAGAATTCAGGTTTGATCTGGTATAATATCAAGTGTTTGTCTTTTAAGTGATATGACAAGTTTAGTTGCCAGCTATTATGACTACAGTGAAATTAGAGAGAATGATAGCTTCCAAATTCAGGTACCTAATACAAAAAAAACCCAAACCATACTTTTTTGGGGGTATTGTCTCAGATATACTTTTTAATATATTCTTATGGAACAAAGATTCAGGTTGACTTGGGGCAAGGTAGGGAGCCAGAGTGGGAGATGTAAGACCTTATCTCTTTTTTCAGCTACCTGAAATGAGGTTGTAACTAGATGGGGCTCAGTCTCCTCTCCCAGGTAGCAAGCAACAGGACAGAAGTAAACAGTGTCAAGTTGGTGCCAGGGGAGGTTTAGATTGGATATTTATTATTCCACTTAATGTCAGGATTGGAACATTTCAGTGCCAGGTCACTCTTGTCCATCTAGATCGATCTTCATCATTTTATCTTGTTCCATTTGCAGAATTTGGCTCATAGAGTTTATTAATAAATCTAATAAATACGGACTTTACTGGGTTATTTTAAACAACTAGTAATTGGCTTAATGAGAAACAGATGCCTGGAATCTTTGTATTGTCTTCTAGGGGAAATATTTATGTAGAGACTCAAATTTTTTTAAGTTTTGTTTTATAGAGGGATGCAGAGAATAAAGGCATCTGCTGCTATTCAACAGGGCTGTTATAATGTTGGCTTGCCTCAATTAATCTAGCTTGAGTGCAGTGTTCTAATGAAAGGAAATGTAGAATAAAAATTTAGAGCCGCAGTGTATATAAATCTTGAAATGTCCACGGATAGCTGATAAATTGCTGTGTTTTGTTCAGTTTATGCAAAAGAGAAAATCAAGAAGCAGATTGCAAAAGCCAAAATTACACATCAAGTCGTTAAACCTCAATCTTCATTACTGAAGAATTGTTTTGATACTCAGCAAGATCAGAATCTGAACAAAAGAGTAGCTAGGTGACATGTTCAGAAGGGTCCTGCACACCAGGAAAAAATCCACAGGATAATGTCATAGGTGTGATCTAAGTGCAGAACTATGATTGCTCCTTTTCCGTTCTTAAGGCTCTGAATATAAACAGTATTTTGCACTGGTTTTCTCTTTGTGACTAACTGTTTATTTCTTTGTAAAGTTTCATGTTTCATAATCCATTTGTGTTAACATAGACTTTGTAACTTTTCAGTTAGCTGTCTTTACTTCATAAACAACTCACCTTCATGTCCTCACCATATTGTCCTTAAGAAAAAGACTGTTCTGTCAAACAGTGGCACTTCTCTTTTTTTCTTGCTGGAGTCTGTTTGCTGTGGGTATTACATTTGGGTTGTTAATTTACTAAACTCTGCTGTTACTCGTATGTAGCAACTGTAAAACACCACCAAACTAGAAGAGAAGATACATCCTTGTTGCACATCTGCCCAGTAATTAGCTCATGACACTCAAATTCCCATCTCCATCATTATTGCTGGAGATAGATTTTTTCCGTTAGTTAGTTCAGTACTTACTTCACTTGGAGAGTATATTCTCTGGATGTAGCTGTGTGAGTGATAAATAAGAAGGAAGAGGAGATACTCGTACTGGGACATTCAGAGATCCCCATTGTATTGCACAAGGTCAGTACAAGTTCAGAAGACTTTTCAGAGCTCTTTGAAAATTTCTCTCTTGGGCATTGGGAGTATAATAGCTGATTACATGGAAAGAGAACTGGACAATCCAAATGTCCATCAGTAAGCTCCTGTGGATACGTGCTGTAGTGGAACTGTCACATACGTATTGTATTTTTCTACTGAGAAAATCTTAGTACCACATACCTGATGTTAGATGAATGATGCAGAACTGCTCTTCAAATAAGAGCATTTAGAGACAGCAACCCCTTTTGCCCCTCCCTCATCATTAACTTCCACAGAGTACTTCCACTACACATTACCCATTAGCTGAGCCTGGGTCATTTGAGTAGCCTCAATTCAGTGTATTATATATTTGAATGAACTGTCTGGCTTTAAGCCTGGTTGATGAATTTCTACAGGGTTACCTCTCTTGGAATGGGGAATTGCTGTATATACATTTCAAACATCAAAATAAGGCAATTCAGGTTGGTGAGCTGCTGCTCTTCATTAGTGTGCCTAAGCAGAACTTTTGTTCTAACGAGTAGTCTTGGGGCTGTATTGAAGGTCTGCTGTCTGTCAGTGTACAGTGAGCAAACTAAAAATAATTAGGTTAACAATTGACAGCAACACTTGTCATCATTGTCAATCTCATTACTACCTCTACTATTTTTATGCTGATTATCTTTATATGCTCTTAAATAATCTGTATTATTCTTTGAGTAGTTTCTCAGACAGATGGGAAATCGTCTAGGCCCAACACCATTTTTTCAAAGTTTTTATCCACCTTTCCAGTGAGTGTGCAGTTGTCCAAATGGAAGATGATTGACAGGAAGCAATTACAGTGTGAGAGCCTGCAGAGGGATGTCAGGGGAAAGGAAGCATAACTTTAAAACCCAGAGCCAGGGTTTTTGAATAGTGGAGTAGCGGGAGCTCCCGTTGCTGTGGAAGTTCGCAGTGGCTCTGCTGTGACCCATTACTGCTCTCCCCAAAGCAAGAGAGTGTAGCAAATGATAAGCTTAGGGACTGGATACCAGCCAGGAAAAGTGGTATATAGACATGTAGCTTTTAGACAGGAGATCTTTTACTTTAGAACAAGGAAAATGCTGGGCTTTTTCTTTAGAACAAGGAAAATGCTGGGCCAAAAGTCAAGCCCAGAGGAATGACTGATTGACTTTATAAATGCTAGCAAACAGTGTATTTGCAAACAAGCAAAGCAGACATCAAGGCACCAAAGTTTCCCGTGAAGATCAAAAAATGTAATGAGCCAGCACAAGGAAGTGCTATCCTTTTTTTGAAAGGGCACTGCAAGTAGACCTTTATGTGTTTTAGCATACCCTACTGCTCTTACTTCCCTTGAAAAGTTCTATCTTATCCACAGGGAAAAACAACAGTGTGCAAAATATTTGTGTTCCATCTGTGCACGCCAGTGTACTCTGGCTTTTATCTTGTAGTTAAATGTGATGTCAGTGTCGCCCTGTAGCAGAATTAAAATCTTATTATGTGAGCTTTGTTTCTCTCTTATCTTCTATTCAAACTATATTAACTGGAGCAGCTGAGATACACTCATGGAAACCCTTGAGGCCCACTTAGTGAGCCAAATCTGAGGGGTGCTTTATCGCTTCTGAAAGGTTAGATCAGCTGTGTGTACATTACAGCTTGGATGAAGATAGGGGAGGGGTTTATTCACTTTTCAAGTTCAACGTTTTTGCTTTTGTTTTGCTTTTCCACATGCAGTTTTCTATTGCTTCAGGGAATTCTATTACACTGAAGGTTTTTCCAAGTTGTGTGGTTCTAAACCACAAACAGCTTGTCTTTACAGGGGATTTGAAGATCTTATCAGGTTTTCTGTGCTTGGGTTAGCTTAAAGTCAGGCAGTTCCTGTGAATTCTGAGCTCAGAGCACTGTCTCAATTACAATGATGTATTCAGATAAAATCAGACAAAAATATTACTGGATTACCTAGAAATGTGTCAGAAGTCACCTTTCTTATCAGTGTGTCTGTCCACCAGTTTAATGTTGATCACCTTTCATAAGAAATAATCTTCAGTAAGTAGAAGTGCACAGGTATTAAATAGTCTCTTTTCAAATAATATAGTTGCTCAAATAATAATGTCCCAGGCTTACCATGTCAGTCAAGTCATGGAAAAGAAGTATTTTGCCGTGGAAAGTATTTCCCACTTCAGAAAGGGTTTCTTGGAATCCTTAATCCTTGTTTCGTTCATTACATAGCATATCTAGGCAATGGGTGAAGAACTTCTCATCAATCACTATGTAAAACACGAGTGAACAGAAGATTTTAATGACTGCAACACAAAGCTTGCCACTTCAGTCAAATGTAGACTTTTCCTTCTGGTGACTAAATTTTTTTGTATGTTCTTCTTCTCCTCCCTCATTCTCTTTCTCACTCTGAATTTCTTATTTTAATTTCTTTTTTCTTTTCTTCCTTTTGTTTTCTTTTTTTTTTAATTATGTTTTAAACCAATTGCAAACTCTTCTCTTTACTATAGGAAGAACAAATCTGTGGTCCTTGCTTTCTTTTTTCACAGCACATTGTATCTTTATGCTCTACTTTAATAATATTTCATTAGCTCTTTGAAACCACTCCCTGGGGCAAGCTTTTATTATTTGTAAAGTAAATCAAATATCAAAGTGCTAATCTTTAGGAGGAAAAATGGGCTAGACTCAGAAAAAATATTTACATCTTTTATTAGTTTTTTGAATTAAAATTTAAAGTGCACAAAAAGATTCCAAATAATGTTCTCAAAGCTCTAAGGTACCTAAAACCAGTTTTTAGAAACCATCTGCCTGCTAACATTCTGAATACAATAAAGAAAATCTAGGAGTGATGTACCTCTGAGTTCCAAGTAGCATTGTGGAAAGAATGTTTTGCTTGGCAGAAAGGGACTTGAAAAAGAGTTTACTGAATAAAAATTGGAAATTAAAAACAAGAGGTGAAATATCTGGTTATAGTGGTACCTTGGAGACCTGCATTAGCTCAAATTCAATGCCCCTGCCTTCATACAAGATTTTAAGACACCTCTCAGTTTTGGCCTCATTCAAACCATGTGATGGTTACCAGAGTGAGTATTTTCTTTCTGTCCAAGTCCTTTGAGGTATTTGCATGTTACCCTTCCAAAGATAGTATAAAGAAGTCAATTCAGAATTTACCTTACCTACTCATTCAGTGGACTGTATGTGACCTGGAATCCTGCTCCTTTTGTGTAAATCGTAGAATCCCAGAATGGTTTGGGTTGGAAGGAACTTCAAAGATCATCTCATTCCTCCCCTGCTGCCATGGACAGGGACACCTCTCCCTAGCTGCTTGGAGCCCCATTTAACCTAGCCTTGAACTCTTGCATCCACAACTTCCCTGTTCCAGTGCCTCACCATCCTTGTAGTGAAGAAATACCTGTGTCCTGGTGGGTAGGATTTCACTTTAAGAAATAAACAACTCTGCACCATTTTTTACTCATGTTTGTACAATTAACATGTGTAATTACATCCTTTGGAACAACATAGGGAGGAAGCAAGGGGATGGCACAGTTAATGAATAATGATGCGGATAGTTTTGTTCACAAAAGGGTGGATAGTGCTTATGAGGTGATCAGTGTCTTTCTCTGGTTTCCTGTCAAAGCACAGAACTAGCTGGTATTCAGAGCAGCCTGTGTTCATTCACTTTATGTTTACAGACATTACAGTCATGAGTGTTGCTCAAGCTCACACTTTTCTTGAAAATATACAGGTATGATGGTTGCGAACAAAACTTTTAATTACATAATGTGTGAAGAAAAAAAAAGGTGGGGAGGAATGGGGAGATAAGGAAACACTGCATGCTATACATGAAAAATATTCATTAAATCCTCCAAAAGCAGGAAATTCATTTTCATAAGAGGAAATAAACGCTGCTTGAGACCAGCTTCATTTTCTTTTACACACAAGTGAAAAATAATATATCCTGCACATTAGTTACAGTATAAGTGTGCATATTGCAACCAGAGGGTCCTTTCTATAAAAAAAGGATCATGAAATCCTATCAACATACTATATTTTTCTGCAGGAGATAAATCAGGAAGATTAATGAGGTTAAGTTATTGCTGTCTAGTATGCCAGGGAATAAGTTTCTAAATTAGAATTTTAATTGTATGTTCTATTGCAGTCCTCTTACTAATTCACATTTCACCATATTTCTAAAATCTTTCCTTATACGGTAGTCTTAAAGAATTTTAAAGGAGTTAAAGTAATGGAGTTTTTAAAACTTAAGTAGGTAAAATGGAAATGGCTCTGAAAGCCTATCAAAACTAGGTTATCTGTCAAATCTTTAGACTGCTCTGCAGAATCTATTAAGATTTCTATTCCTGCTGTTGAACATTACAGGTGATTTTCACATGTTATCTTCGGTGTTATATAGCAAGAAAAGAAGTTACACCAACAGATCTCATAGATAGGTTGGGTTAAAAATATATGGAAAGTAATTCTTTGTTGGTTATTACAGAAGTAGTCTTTGACACCCTTTTTTGCAGCCTTGTCACGATTTGAGACCGAATGACAATTGGTTATTGGAGGCTAAATGTACTAAGCTACCAAAATATTTCAGTCACCAATATGTGCTGTTCTACAAATGGCACAACATCCATTCCACAGCAGAAGACACATTCCAGGAGAGAAGTCGGGTGGGTCTGTGTGGTGGTTTCAGCCATGCCACTTGTTCTCCTGCAGTGTCTCTCAGGTCGCCTCATCCTCTGGGTCCTTTCCCCAAGCAACTCTAGACACTGTCAGATATAGGACTGGGTAGAAAAAAAATACCTTATTCTTGATTATCTTGTTCAAATGCTCTTAGCACCTGAAAGCCAGCCTTCAGCATGGCTGGCACTCACAACCTGCTATTCCTGAAGGTGTGGAACACCTTCACAATTTTCACAGTGACTGACGAGTCACTTTCACTTAAGTTACTTTTCTATTCTCGTGAGCTAGTGAGCTACTGTCTTGTCCTATAGTGTTAACTAAATTTCATGTATATTTCCCAATGTCATTGTCAACTAGAGCTCGCTCATGCTAAGTGATGCAAGTACCTGTGTCATTCATAGTACCATATTGAAGCAGTTTGATCATTTTAACATGTTTTCCTTGTGCTGCTGTCGTTTACTAGACTGGCCAGTTGTCCAGGGAGTAGCAGAGCCTGTGACTTTAAAAATACAAGCATACTAGGAAATGCACTAATTGGGAGCACTGCCTCTGAAAAATGAGCACACCAATGCAATCACAGAATTACTACCAGATTTCGTGTTACCTGTGTGGTTTTAGTCCTTGTTTTGAAATCCGAGTGTTAAGGTGTGCTGCAGTTAGTCAGTGGAGGAGGCGGCAGTTCCACTTCCATTTCAACATTTAATGTAAGCAGTGAGTATGATGTTTAGAGTCTCAAAAGACCAGAAGGACTTTTGCTTTTGTACTCTTCTTCTCATATGTAATGCGGACTAACCTAAATGCACCTGAGAAAGAAAAGACTGTTTCCTACCTCTGGCTATGCAAACCCTTGAGTGGATGTTTCTGGGTTTTTTTACATCAGTTCAAGGAGGAACAACCACATAAAGGAGCATTGGGAACAATATCAGAGAGGTGCTGTATGTCAGAGTATTAACTCTGTATCTGCTTTAAAACCGATCTGCATCTTTTATCTCACACGTAGAAAAACTTATGTAAGCTATCAGCCTACTTTTACCAGAAAAATCTGAACACAACAAGAGAGTTTTAGCAATAATATCAATATATTCTATTTGCAACAGTCTTCATCAGTTTGGTGGTTTTTTCCCTTCAGTGTTCAGACCTAGGCTACAGTAACACACCAGTAAGTGCTTTATAGCTGCTGAAGGCAGTTTACATTGATTAGATAGATTTTCACATTGGCTCTTGCAACAGACACTTTTCAAGGGCAGGCACACTAAAATGTTTTTTTTAAATTCCATTATTTGAAAACTGGACATAATTCTCAGTGATTGAAGCTGACAGAGAAGGAAAAGCTGATGGTGAATATATTCTCTAGTGGCAGGCTGTCATCCACAGATGCTCTCAGTGACCAAAGCAATGACTGAAGTACGAAGAGCTGTTGCATACTCTGGGTTGCCATCAGTGAAATCATTTACCGCTGCTGGCAAACACTCGGGGAGATCTATTACCTACAGGTGATGCATTTTCAATGATGAAAGCTTCCCTCAAAGTGACTAGAAGATTAAAAATGTTGTTTAATGGCTTGGACCTCCCTGCAGATTTCTTTTAACGTAACTTTCAGTGACCCTTTTTAATTCCTTAGTAGTCTAAATACTGAGTTATCAACAAACTGAATTTGATTATTTCAATTTTCTGTTAAAAAAAAAAGTTAGTGTTGTTAAGTCACGAGAACATCCTCACGTGCCAGATATTTAGCAGTTTCTGAATACTGAAAATCCAATGAACTGACAGATTTACTGCACTCACAAATCTTGCAGTGTTCATTAAATGAGCCTGAAGATCCTTGTCCTCCAAACAGTTATGGACTTGCTTAGAAATAAATGTGTATTTACTAGGGTTTGTAAATACAAAGGAGAGTCTAATGTGACATTAGGATCTTAGCTCCGACTCTAATGGATGCATTTTTTCCCATCTGTAATCTCCACATATGAAATGGACACAGCATTAGTGTTAAACTAGTAATGAATCTTCACTATCAAATTCAGGGCATTTGTGGCATCTAATTTAGCTGCAACTCAAAGGGCTATAGTAGAAATATAAGTTTCTTCTCTAGCTAATTGAGTTCAGACAAGGACCCCCATTAAGATCACTGTTAGTTATCTGGTCTGGCCTAAAGTAGACAGGGTGCATAACTCTCTGCATGTAACTTGAAAACAAATCCAGAGGTATTTATAACTGGATAGGTCAAATTACCAATGTTGTTAAAACGCATCTTAATCTGGTTCTTTAGAAATAGTAATGGAAAATTAATGTTATCAGTAGAGAAACTCAGAGTCAGTAGTGAAAATCAGATATCATAAAGACCCATATACTTAAAAACAAATCCAGAGGTCAAATTTAAGACTGTTACACAGTGCAATAGCATTTCTTTGTACCTACAAATAATATTCTTGCTTATTAAGTAGGCAGAGTGAGATTTATGATGTCCTTAACTTCTCATTCCTTTGCTTGTAAGAGCTTGCATTTTGTAAATGACGTAGGAGACTACACTGTTGTCACCTAGCAACTATGAAGTATTTTTTGGAGAAGTTGCTGCTTGGTTTTTGATTAATAATACAAATAGTAATTCCACACTTTACATTTGTAGATCTTAAAGCACATACAAAAGATGTATTTTTTTTTAGTATCCTTATCTGGAAGCATGAAATCTAGGATAGAAAGTATGTTGGCAAAGATGACAATCAAGAGAGATACAAATTTTATTCTGAAGATCTCACCCTGTTCTCCAAATTCCAGCTTCTTCAAACCGTGCTTGTATATAGGTCCTTTCCAATACTTTTTGGCCTTATGAATTTTAAATGAGGAAAGGGAATAATTTTTAAAAATCTGTATTTGCAATGGTTATCTCCCCCTCTCATTTGAGACACTGCAGTTATTTTCTAGTCTGAGGGTCACAGTGAATTAGCCCTTGGCAAATATTTAATTTTTAATGGAAACCACTACAGTATTGAGTTAAAGCACGCAAAAGTATCACATTCATCCTAAGATGATCCTGCTGCTACATCACTGATCAGTTTTCATGTTGCATATAAAGCAGTTCTCTGTAATTAATTTTTCTTCAGAAAGTGTTTTATCCTGTTTATTGAAATATTTTCTACTCACAGACTGACAGTTGACATGCATACTGAAATGTCTGCTGTAACAGCAGCTGGCTTGAAGAGCATTTCATTTTTCAAGAAGATCATGGAGGCTGGGTAGCCAGGGTTCTGTGTGATTTTGAGTTGAAGAAATACTTATTTTAAATTATTTGAGAAATGTCCTATACTCATTTTCAGTTCTCCATTGCCCTTGCCAAGCATTTGGTGGAGTGAAGCTGTTTGGGGGCCGTATTTCTTCCTAACGGTACACAATTTTAAGAAACTTCTAAGGATGAATTAGAATGAATAGCCACAAAGATAATGTGTGGGCTGCTGTGCAGCAGCATCCCTGGAGAGTGATATGTCAGGAAAGAGATTTAAAAAATTTCTGTAATGAAACGTGTATTTCTCACAAGTAAGGAAGGATCTTGACAGATCATCTGTTATGAGATATCTGCTCTGTTCTTTACTTGTGGGACAAATGAGATTTCTCCTTATAATACATTGTGGATTATCATTCTGTTGCGGTTTGTGTAATGGCAGCACATGGGGAATTTAGGAAATGACACTCCAGCTGTCTTTTACAATAACTGTTTCTTTTTATGCTTTTGCACTGTAATACCTCTTCCTTCAAATTATCTTTGCTGTACTCTTCTCACTGTAATACCAGTGTGTATCCCAAAATGAATTAAAAAGAAAAATTGGTCTACATAAACTATGTCTTATTTTCCCTATGTGATATGCTTTATTTTATTCACTAATTTATTGATAGAAATTAAAAGAAAAGTATATATTTGAAGTTCTTTTTCTATAATACCTTTTTAATAAAGAAAGTGAAGTCAGGAAGCAGTAGCTGGAAATGTAAATCTGTTTCCTGGTTTTTGCTGTTGTGTGAGGTTTGATATATATCTATTCTAAAGAAGATATATAAAGAATATGTATCTATTCTATATGTTGCAGATATATTGTTAGGAGATGGTTTATCTGTAAGGCTCATTAAACTTACCATTGTTTTCAGAAGTTCCAAGCGTGTGGGAGAAATTGAACTCGTACATTGCAGATGAGACCCAGACGAGTTTCCAAAAGCAGTACATTGCCCATTGCATATCTTCCCTCAGTTCAGCACCATCTCAGTCTTTCCCAGTTGCCTCCGGGGATTTACTTTATTTGATTGGTTTAAAGCAATTTTTGTAAAAGTTCATTAGTGGGACAGAGAGAAGCAAGATGTCCCTTGGAATAAATTTGGGTCTTCCATATTGCAAGGTGTAGGCTCAGAAGCTGTGTCAGCAGAACTCTTTCTCTGTAACAGCACATGTAATGCTCAGTGAAGTAAACTCAAAACCGCTTGCTGGTTAGTGTCTTACGGATCAGTTCTGTGCACTAGTCTGTCAGAGAAGGACTGTAAGAAAACTAGAATTTTCAGTAGTCTGCCTAGCTGTCTGAAATGTGAAATCCACATCAAATTTTAGATCAGATGAATTGTTAGTTTGTTGTGTCTTTGGAGCTTTGCTGCTGACCATTTCCATCTCTGCTTTGCTTTTAACTATGTTTAATTGTTCATCACCCAGTGTTGTCTGAGATTGTGAACTTTGCAAGAAATTGAGACATAGATCTTTGCCCACAGAGAGTCATTCCTTATGCAGTTTGGTCAGACTTATTGGAAAAGTAATTTCCATCCAGCCTGAGTTGAGAGTGCTCTAGAGTGGGAGGGTCTGCTTGCTTTAGATGCCGTTGGCAAATCTGTAATCAGATAACGATTGATGCCTTTTTGGCAAAGAGCCCCAAAGCTGTAAATCATCTTAGGATTCACAGGGTTCCACTTCACTATCCTGGTAGCAATCAGCGTTTCTTAGAGCTGTACCCAATGATGGTATGCTGTGATTAAGGAGAAATCTTTTTGTGTTAGTGGGTTTTAATAATTTCAATTTCCAAACCATTAAAAATTTTCTAAGGAAGTGTGGAGAGATGAAGGAAAAACAAATTGAAGCCACTGACAAGGCTTCTTGTTTTCTTGAGTTACTATTTATAAACATTTTAGAAGTAGTCCACATATTCCCAGGAATTTCTAGATCATAAGTTGGAAACCAGCACTCTAGTGAACTTACAAGAAGAATACCCATTTTAGACACTGAACGCCCTTGTGTTCTGTTGACTTCAGCAAGAGATCAAAGGTTAGTTTTGGCTTTTATGCTCTTTGCTATTGGAAATCATTGGGATTTGAAAAACATTTTTTTCTTTTTAATTTGAGGGCAAAGACAGTAATGGTAGACCATTTAAGGGGTATTATCTATTTTAAACCACTCAGAATGTGTTGAAGTCTCGGCAAGAGATACAAACTTCACAATGTTTTCTCTAGTGTGATACAAAAGGTTTAATCTACCGATCATTCTAGTAAAAAGATGAAAACGTAAGTTAAGACTAGTCATAATCATGATAGAATTCCAGTAGTTTGCCTGGCAACTAAGTATTTTTTAACACAAGATTAATATTTCAATATGAAATTTGGAAATACATCTGCATCATATGACTTATGGATACAATGTATAAAATAAGAGATTGTGCAAACGCTCTTTTAGCACCACAGAAAGCACGGGACAGATAGGGCATAAAAACTTGCTTGCTGCCCTTTTGGCAGCTTCTGTGTTTTATTAATGTAAAAATAAACTTTTAGCACCTTCAACTTTCTTATTTGCGTGAGATTTACTAGCTAAAGGAGAGAGGTTCGGTGAATATGAGATTATATCTTTCACAAAATCACACTGGCTTTATTCTCTGAGAAAATAATCATCATGGGGATGTCATGAATTGTGCTTGAGAGAAAAAAGACGTGTGCTAGTTGAATCTGATTTTTTAAACACCTATATGTGTTTTGATCCATGAGGTCGTCTGCCAACAAGTAAATGAAACTTGGGGTATGTCAAAAATAAAAGGTATCAGTACAGTCTGTAATTTCTACACTCAAATACTGGAGCAGCTCCAACACTGATGATGGAGCTCCTTCAGCTTCACGTGTGTGTGTGGGAGAACTATACAGGGAATCTGGATAGCACAAGTGAAGGACTCTCAGTGTTGCAAGAATGCCGATTTGGAAAGGTTTAATAGTACTTCACTTGCAAATAATTCTTCTTGCTATTGCACAGATAATCTCGTGTCAAATTTTAAGTAACATCTGGAGCCATGCATAAATATCATTTAAACAGGAGACTCATATTTTTCTCAATAAAAGAGTCAGTTAAATGACACTTTAACAACAATACCCACAAGTACTGTTTGCCTTTCTCTTTCGTTTATCCATAAGGTAACTGTTGCTGCGTGCTTTTCTTAGTGTCACTTTCTTTCCTTTTTTCAGAGTTTCTTTGAAGGACAGTCTGCACCATGGGATTCAGCTAAGAAAGATGAGAACAGAATGAAAAATAGATATGGGAATATCATTGCATGTGAGTGTTGACAACATAATTGTGCACTTTGTTAACTTCCCATCAGAACTGGATAAGAATGACCACCAGCCTTGTACTCTCGTCAGGCTTATATTCCTTTTCCCTAATTAAGAAGATAAAAATGAGGGAAGATGTTACCTTTTATTTCTTCTTTTTTTTTTTT